>PNEQ01126500.1:0-93591 GCA_003012365.1 Medauroidea extradentata
ATTCTTTTGGACTTTTGGAATTGGAAATGCCACGAGCTTGGCGGCTTCAGAACATCATCTGCTGCTGATTTCCAGTCATACACAGAGCAAGTTTCTCCTAGATGAATAACAGATCCAAATTTACTAATCACAGATTCATATTCCATAGGGTCAACAATTTCTGGTATCTTCTTCAGAGCACGCTCAATTTTTCCAAACATGCGGGATGAAAGAATGTCCAACTATAGGAAATACCATAAGTACTGTCTTCAGTGACCGAGGAGCTTCTTGAGCAAACCACTTACATAACATTCCCACCACATTTTTGTTTTTGTTTTGTCCACCGCACCCGTCTGCAAATAGACGAATGCAGTGAACATCTGCCAGATCAGTATTTTGTAAACGATAATATAAAGCAGATGCAATCTCGTTTCAGCCTTTTCTGAAGCTGTCTTCAGTCCAAAGATAACAAAACGTGTTCTGAGTGCTTTGAGAATCATATGATGAACCCTGACAAATTGTGTTATTGTATAAATATAACTGGCATGCGTAATACGCAGCTTGGTCTTGAACTTTTGGCAAAACCAAATTCTTCTGGCAGTCATAGCTTAGTGTAAGAATACCGTTTTCAGAATGCATTGGCACGCATTTCATGATCTTTCAGTTCTGTTCTCAGATCACCTATTCTCTGGTGGTCTGTGCAGTTTTTTATATCTTCCTTCAGTCGCAAGCAAGTGGAGCAGCAATCAGTTGCAAGTGTCGCAAAACTGATGTTGTAGTCACTAACAAAAATAGATCTAAAATATTCGTACTTCACATGTAATTCTTTTTCATGAACTTCATTATATTGCTGCCACATCGCAGTAATGCTCAAACTGCTAGGGAGATACTGCTTTGTTACAGTTTTTGATCTGGTGTAGTGACTCTGTATGGGTTTAAATCTCTCAATGAAGCTCTTAACCGATTGTTTCCTTTCAGCAAACTTCTCAGAACAAGTGTCACCACCTCTTTTGTCTTTAGGCAGAACACCTTCCACCAAATATTTCTTACATGAATTCTGAAGTCGTGTTCTTCCTATTTGAAAAACCTCTAGGAACATCTGTTTACATACATGTACGTGTACTGTTCGGCTCTCACGTTTTTTTGGCAGATAATATTTTGTTGTCACTGATATGTCAAAAGAATCACTGCGGGATCTCTTCCGCGATGGTGTCTCAACTGTGACGTATTTTAAAAGAAACGAATTTTGAACTTGCCTGTTGGGTTCCTTGTGAAAGTTCTGGTTATTTCTCCTTACTTCTTGCAGTGTTATTTCACAGCATTTGAATCGTGACTTTTGTGGATGTTTGCAGTTTCGAAGCTTCGGGAAACCCTTTGCGGAATATCTGCAACAATAATAACAATTCATATTACATTAGCAAACATCAAGATGCGTGTACAATGTACTTTAATTGTTTTGTTTTTTTTTTAGACCAGGATCGAACACTAACCTCATTCTTTTAGCTTTGTTTCTTTTCCACGAACTTTCATTCCTTCTTTTTTTCCGCGACCTTCCTGGCTCAGCAGTCGTAATGTTAGTTTCAATAGCTGCTAATCTGTTTTCCTCATTCATTTCTACAGTTATTCATCACTATACAAAAACAAACTTCCATTCAAACAACGGAATAATTGTTACGATTTCATTGTTTTTACAGTTGATATACATTGTTGACAACTTTGGCATGGACACTTTCTCTCTAGTCATTGTAAAGACAAAATGTCTCTGCACATCAATAAAAACATTTTTATCACATTGGCAGGAACATGGAGTGTACACTGTGTGTAAAATGTGAATACGAACAACACAGAATATAATCAAGACATAACACCATATGCAACTGTAAATTACATGTACATATGTTTCACGTTGGACATAACATGTTTTGCAGACATAATATGTGTTGGACAAAACACGATTTGCTACTCAATAGCAGGCGGACATAACATACTTTGCATCTGTAGGTTACTTTTAACGTGCATTTTAGTAGGATTTCGACATCTTTTGAAACAAAATTGTTAGCTTGGCCAATGTCGAACTTCCCAAAGAATAATATAAGACATTTAAAACATTTAAACATGTTTTCATTTTTGGTGGACATAACACTGTTTGCAAATGGACTACTCAATTAAGATCCCAGCCAGATGTTAAATACTGTCTCTTTTACAATTATTCCTTTACATTTCATAACATTTAAAAATTGATTTATTAAAAATGTTGAGTTCTAGGCAACTTATAAGAGACATAAGAACACTTTGCATCAGAGTTTTGTGGGTGAATAGTTTATGAGTGGTGCTTATCAAATTATAAAGCAGAAATGTCAATATGTGCGCTATTAAGCGTCGGCGAAGCCAACTGAAAAACCAAACCATGTTAGTTCGGTTACTCAAATAGACGTAATTCGACGGGCTTGCAGCCGTAGTTTTCCATAGTAGTTGTCACATAAACAGGATCGTGTGTCGCCAGCAACACTAAACAGCCAATGATAGCAGACGACTTATATTTATGGGTCACGTCCCTGTAGACATCTTAAGTCCATTCAGCACAAACAAAGTAAAATCCATGAGCGTCTAAATAAAATAGCTGCTCGGCAGCGCGAGTCTTGAACCTCTACTCTGCAAACCATCGAATACTCGATTTTATTGGGTGGATAGGATCAAAAGATTAATAACAAAATTATCAGTGCAATATCTGTTTTAGAACATTTTATAGGTACATTTGTATATCTTACAAGTAGTTTTGTTGGATCGTAACTTTTAACAAGGAAGTTCGTAAGCGAGAATTTTTTTTCAAATGTTGTTCCTGTTCACACCACAGCGATCCTATTCATGCCGTTTTACGGTTCTAGAACTACGTGACCGCTCACATACACATTCAGAAACAAGATTGTTTAACATCCTTTAAAAAAATCCTCCCTGCATAAAGTAGAATCCTTTAATATGTTCAGTAAATCAAAGTTCAGGACTCAATTTAAGAAATAGATTCTCTTTGTGTCGTATTAATAATAATGGCTAAACAAGCATACAGTAACAAGCTCTACATAGTAAAATATTTGAACTTTTACCAGAAAAATCTTGTAAATATTTGACAAAACATGAATGTCACAGGTAATTAATTTGGTTTAAATTTTCCGAATTCCTTAGAAGACTAGTGTAATATATGATTATGAGCAGAGTGTTGACGTGAAACAAAATAACCTGCGACGGTCTGTCGAAATTTACGAAGTTATTTTGTACTTTTACAAAAAATAATTCTTGGAAACTGGTTGCAAAAAAATTCTGATACTTCAAGCAATTGCAACTAAATGTAAAAGAATTCACATAAATATTTGTAAATGTTAAGACATATTTGTATATTTACAATCATTTCTTGTAAGGTTTACAATACTTTTGTAAACTTACAAAAAGTTATTTTTGGTCTAGTTTTCAAAATACTATTTTCTATAAACACAACTTTTTTCTTTGCAGGTAAATAGACAAACATGCTGGACCGGCTTGGAACAAAAATATTATGCATCAGATTCAGATATAACTTAAATAATTAATACTGTCACGATGGCTTATATCTAAATACATAAATGCTTTCTGGTATCGGAAAATACTAACTAAACAAATCTTATTAGGGCTCAAATTGTCATGACTCGTTACTTAAATGCAAACAAATACATAATTTTAATGTGATAAATTTCAAATAATTAATGTCAATCTCAAATTTTGTTAATCATTTTTCGCAGTAGATGCACTTAAAATTTTAAAATCATAAGCTTGCCTAAAAAAGAGGAAAGAGTCTCATTGGTAAACTTATAAGAAACAACCAGAAAAAATTTATACATGAAGGAAGAGCTCCATGGCATGTTTAAACATCTAATTGCTGGGAATTAGTTAGGTTTTATACGTATTAAAATTGTGTAAAATTGGTCCAAGGAAAAACCAGCTACGGCACGTCATATTAATAGTGTTAAAATAAATGGCTATATTATTGTTTTTTTTTCTTTTTTTTTCATTCCAGATCTGACCTGTGCCACTGGATCCTTTTTTTTTTTTTTCAACACACTACTCCTCTTGTTTGTGCAACTCCGAATAGTGAGATTCTCGGAAAGATGTAGTCCAACCACCGGTTAGCAAGATTCTCCCTATGATATATTTAATGGAGATCTAAAGAGCTATACATGTTTTTGAATTCGTTTAAAATGACTTTTGGCCATACCTTCCCAATTTTAACCTAGATCTACTGTGATCAAAAACTAAGAGGAACGCATATTTCATCGCATTCCTTAATTTATTTCCTTTTGTGCATACTAACACTGAATTAAGAGCACTTGCCAATCATATTTGCTGTCCAGGCCACTGAAACAAGATATCTAAACATTTTCGCGTTGTTTTCTGACTGCAGAGAATACTGCAAGTTATTGTTTGCACTCTTGGCGTCTTCCATTAATAGGTGCGTATAATACTGAGGCTTGCAGCAGGGCCAATAATTTATACGGTATTGTGACCAATCGTAAGTAATGCAGTCATTTACGTAAATGGCATCACTGAGGACCAATGACATCAAAGATTGTGTTCAAGAATGTACAGGTCAGTGTAGCCTTGTCTGTTACCAGATAAGAACGCGAATTTTGCATGTCTCTACTAACAACACGAGGGATTCTTTATGCTAGTTGCAGGAATTACGTGTGCAGTTGGTGAAGAGTTGAGAGACCTACTCGACGCAGCCGATGATGGAGTGGTCGAGTGGACAATTCAAGGTCAGGCAGCCCGAAGCACCTCGAAGCTCCCGATCGTCGAGATGGGTCTGAGGGGATCCATGGGAGTCCGTCAAGACGGTGACGTGCTCTTGTACTCGACAGCAATCCGCGAGGCGGCGGAGAGAGGCCAGCAGAAAGGGTACGCCCTCGGCTACCGCACCAACGCCACCATCGACCACTACCGCTGGGTTTACGTCGGCGATGATGGTTACACAGCCCAGTTCCAGGTCGCAGGCGGTGGCTTGGGCTTCAAGTACATGTACCTCTGCTTGAGTTCCCAGGACAACCACGGCATCTTCTACAACATTTCCATCTACGGCAGGTTGGTGAAACATTGATCTATACTTGTGTAAGGTGAGGTAAGTGGGCTTTACGTCTCGTCGACAGATCACTAAGCCTAGTTTACAGCAATGATTACAAAGTTGTTAACAATGTTGTAAAAATGTTTGAAAATTATTGACATGTTTTCAACGTTGTTGTAAACATTCTGTTATTAACTTTGGTTATATTTATAACAAAAAATTTTAATAACATTTGTTACCTACATTTTGTTGAAAACATTTGCTAGCAACAAAAGTTATGAATTTTAGAAACATGTTAATAACTTCGTCACCAACACTGTTAATAACATTAATTTCCTGATCAATTCTAGTGCGGTCTAGATCAAATGACGTTGGTAACAAATTATACTAGCAATACTATCGGTAATGTTATAAGAATTTGTATCATCAACATTGCTATTAACTTCCGGTCATCATTCTTACAACTTTGTTAGCAACATTGGTGTATTCAGCAATGATAATATCATATTTTTTGTAGCTAACATTTTGTAATTAACAATGTTACTGTTATTTTTTCGGTGTAAACTGGGATTTAGAGAGGTTGACACACAACTTGGAACAACGACAGGAGCTGGAAAATAATTCGGCCATGGCCTTTGTTATGGTACCATCCTATAATTCCCCTGAAGCGATTTTGGGAAACCATGTAGAACCGAAATCAGGATGGCCAGAACCGGGTATCGAATCCATGCCGTCCCGAGTGCGAGTCCAACATGTTACCTTTGCGCCACCTCGCCCGGTCTGTACTTGTGTGAGAACACGTGGTTTGTAATATTTGCCGACAGCGGACTAGACTGCAATAATTTGCATGCTCGTTCGAATCCTACCATTGGCCCACAATGGACCCCTTGCATGAAATTTTAAGATACGTTGAAATGTATGCCATGTTGTTAACAATATAGAAATATCAAGATACCAAAAAGAATTTTTCTTCTAAACACTATAGTTTAGTAATGGGAAGCAAGCAAATTTCGGGGAAGCAGCAGGCGACCGAAAACATATTTTGATTGGTCCTCATCAATAGCCATACGGCCAGCACTGGTCATATAAATGCTTAAGCTAGGATGGCAATCAATGGGTAAAGTGTAGCGTATTGGTTACGGTATTTCATGTGTTTTTCATATAATACTATTAGATAGTTTTACAAGTGTCTGATAGAAAAATGTTTCATTAATTTTTTAAACCATCGATTTTCCATTTTCGCAACCATATTAATACGCTGTCTGAAATGGCACATTTGCGCGGAAGAAACAGCGATTTAAATTGAATGCGAATCGCGAAAGTGATTTATTAATGTGATCTAGTAGGGTAGTGTACCTGCATTAAAATAATAGGTCACATATGGTTCAACTTGCATTTAGGCTAAATGTGTTTATTTTGTGCGTGTTCAATCTCTCGTCACTTCACTAATGACACGTCATTAGTGTTAAATAGTACTGCAGTAGGCTTATGTTACACTGATATGCAACATAAATAACAGTTTTGTGCGGTACGCTAAACCAAAATCACACAATAGCCCACAAGTATTCTTTGCTGTATTGCATATGAACCCAACATCCGTAATGAAATACAAAATACTATTGATTGTACAAGATATTACATTTGGATAAAAAATCGACGGTTTCATGCAAAATCTGAGAAACAATATTATACTAACCCGAAAGATTATTGAACTCACTTAAGTTTTCCAATGTCAGTCCAGAGAGTAACCATTGCACCATCGTGGCCGATACTTGGTTTGGTTCTATTGTAAAATAAATATACGGGTATTAAATAATTAAATATATTAATGGTTTGCGCCAGTAAACAGGTTTATTTAATGTATTATTGCATATTACAGTGCCTGGATATTGCTCTGGTATTGTGCGATATAACAATGTGCGTAACACTAAACTTTTATAAAACCTCCGACTCTAATACATTTGAAATAAAACATTTGTTACATTTTATGATTAACTACATACGTATAATCAAACTAACTACCGTAACAGACTTAAAAATCGTTTTTTATTGACCAAGCGTCGTCTGGCATTCCGCCGGGGTGAGACAGCAGTCAGCTACCTTGCCAAGTCTCCGTGTGTACTATGGCTTGTGACGTCACTGCACGTTTCCGCGGGCGTTTTAAAAGCGCGAACTTTAAGTAGCTGTAGTCACCTCAAATCGACTTGAAATTTAAAAATTTCAACACACATCGATTTCTTTTTATATGCACGTAGTGTGGATGTTCTCAATGAAATTCGCTTGAGGGGTCCTTTCCGTTGTCTGTCTGGTAAATAAAGGCGTACTTATCGTATGAGGACAGTAGCAGAGGGCCGGGTTACCACTCCACGGAACTGCAGACTTTGCCTCGAAGTGTAACGTGAAATGGGGCCCTACATAAAGCTCCGGAATGAGACGAGATGGGGAACGGGAGATCCACGAGAACCTGCCGACCAGCGACATCGTCCAGCACAATTCCTACGCGAGAAATACCAGGTTCTCACCCCGGTAGGAATCGAACCCGGATCGCCTTGGTGGGAGTCGAGAGCTCAAGCCACTGCGCCATCCGCGGCTCCTCGTCTGCCGTGGTAAGCGTTTATTTACCGATATTTAAAAGTTTCTTTTTTGAGTGGCCAATCGTCTATAATGCGACCAAACTGTAAAATAACAAGTAAAGGTTTATGTCCTAAGGAATAACAAACTTAGTTCACGTATATGCAGAGGAATGAAGTCCAATATGTTACCAAATAATAACACGAATTTGCAGGTACCTTAGGTGTAGGAGGTTCGTGATAAACTAGACCGTATATAATTTAACCTGTGAAGATCAGTAGCAGTTGCAGCGAATAATTCAGTATTAAGGGCACGGGTCCTATATTTTTCGGATATTACTTTTAAATTCTAAAATGTAGAATATATTGTAAAACGGTTACATAGGTGTGATGGAAACTGATTCAATACATCGTTTTTTTTTTTTTTTTGGCTAGTTATCGACGACATTTTATTAGTTTCGATGACTAACTTAAATTTAAAAAATGTTTGCGTGCAAAATATTAGGCTAAATAGTACAAATAAATTTCGACAACCCTATAAGAAGGGTTTTATAGTATGTGTATGCTTAAAGAATTTAAACATAAAATTAGCTAAGACATTGTAAATAGGTATCTATGACCTTCAGAGCGAGATACTGCTATAAACTAAATTTCATTCGCTTTTGAGTTTCATTATTAAATTTCTGGCTACTTTACAACACAGCGTAACACTCGGTGGTTTATTAAAAGTCAATTTTGACGAAACCCATTCAGTAGTCTGCCCTACAGAAACTCACTAAGTAAAATATGTATTTATTTCTTTTGACAGTTTCAAATGCCGTTAAGAACTAATACAATTTCTTAAGGCGACAGAAACTCTATCAGTTCTCTTTATATGCTATTAACGAAGTTTTGTTTTCAGAAACGAACCTAAAAATATTTCAATGGAAAGCACATAAATCCAAATGGCGACTATGCAACAAACAATATTTGCCTGATTCCCTGTATGACTGTTGTTGAATACATTGTACCAAATATTTTCTAATTCAGATGGAACCATTTTGAATAAGTATTAAATGATTGCGATATTTTTTTTTGTATTATGAACACTGTAATCTGATGGCGAAGACAAGCGTGGATGATTATGAGCAGTTAATCATAAATAGTTTTTACTTCTCGCAGGTAGAGAAATCTTTTGCTGTCCGCGTGGTTATTATATTATACAGCTGGCCAGCACTTACATATCACTTATTATTTTTAATCAGCTTTGAAGTCTTAGTTAACATGTTAGTACACAGTATAGAAATACATCTTACTAAAAATATAAATTAAGACTACTTTTCAAAAGTGAAACTTTTCTATGAAATGATCCGTTAATAAATTTCCGCTAGAAAAGTTTACGGAAATCGACACTTTTTTTTAAGTCAGCGCGAAACAATAATAATGAGAAATACAAGTCAATTGTTAGTGTATATGTACTTAGTGAGCATTAAACGTGTCAAAGTAATGCCTACCTATGCATCTGTCTTTATGAGTTAAACGACCGAATGTGCTCGACGTAGTGGGTCTTCAGTTTCAACAGACTCAACCGAATCACAAAAATTTTTCACGAGGAAAATGTAGTTGTTTACAATTTTATTAATGAAAAAATTTCTTACATATTCATTAAAAAGAAACACGGTTTATAATGTTTCCAATATTCATTTTTTTTATTTTTATGGCATTATATGGGGTGAATTTACGTGTAGTTAAATTGTATTCAGATGCAGTATGATGTGGTAAAAATCATTCTCCCGTCCAAAAGTTACTGTTGTTAATTGAAGCTAATAAATTTGAAGCTATAAAACACATTTAAATTAATTTTGAGCATGACTATTCGATGTCATTACTCACCAAATATTTGTATTTTATTTTCCGAATACCTTAAGTATCTAACGTTCAATCATTAATAGACGTAATAGCATTTTTCAAACTAGGTCAATTATAAGATACACATGCATCATTTGAATGTTTGTTTTTCAGGTACGATGAACAACTTGGAATTTTTTAGCGATGCAGCAAACACAAATCGCAAGTACATTGGAGCAGAAGTTGACTGATGTAAAAAAAAAACATGTACAAAACTTGAAAATGGTATTGTATGTTATTGTTAACGCCGCTAACGGAATTGAACAAAGTTATAATAGGTGTATTTTTTTCCCTTAAAAAGTGTTAGGTTGATTAGTTAAATTTCCTATTTGTAAGTAAATGTGTACAAACTAACGTATGGGCAGGAAATTAATTAAGATATATAAAATGTACATGATAATTAAAGTATTACATTTTACACACTGTGTCTCTTTATTTCTGTGCTTGTTAGGAATGTTCAATTCTCAAGGTCCTGTCCTTGCAGCGTCTTGCTGAGTTCATCTTACGAGAGGTTACATTGTGAACAAAAGTGAAGATAAATGTTTTCCGGCTGTCAACGAGGACTGATGAAGACGAGGGACTACGATGGGTTTAGCGAAGTCTCGCCCAAAGAACTCTTTGTTTTTGTAGAAAGAATATCAACTCTATTATTGTGCTGATGTCTAGCTTAGTTGCTTTCTTCTGCAACATATGTTTTTAAGTCTATTGCAAGCTCCCTGCTCACATCACGTGATAGTTTCTGGTAAACTATTACGAGTCCTTAACTTGTGGGTGTTCTGAAATATTTACGTTTAACTAACACTGTAGTAAGGCTTGAATTTGATGAATCACGTAACATTTAACTGGAATGCGAACAGTTAATATCTGTCCGTAGCTGATTGAAGTCATCTTCTTTGTGATGTTTGTTAGCAACACAATTAAAAAACGATCATGTACACTAAAGATAAAAACCTAGGACCTCATAAATCAAAGAACTTATTTATAAAACAGTTTTTTTTTTCATCTTCAAAATCTATCCATCATGTTTGAATATAATTCGAAATTGATAATGCTCTTTACTGAGTTAAATAGATCACCACTTTGAACAAAATAATTGTACCAGCAATGAAAATATTTGCTTGGCTTAAAAAGTTATAGGAAAAATTTGTTAGCGTTTATTAGGTTACCAAATTTTTCCCGTCAGCCGTCCTTATAGCAAGTAGTCTAATCGCTGCAAAAATTAGATAAAACCAAATTTCATGAACGTTTCATTTAAAACAAAAAAAAAAAAAAGCATAAGTACACTTTTTCGCACGTGGACGAAGGTAGTTCCTTTACCTTCGATTATTCTCCTACCATAGTGTTCCCTTCACTTGATTTTTATATCAGGCCGAATAGCCAAACATCTCAAATCACATTGTCCGAAAGACCACACTACTAGCCACATTCAGAAGTTCTATATTCTAAAAACCAATCATCTCTGTGACCCGTGGACGCAAAACTTTTAAAACGTTTGGGAGGTGACTTGGAACACGTTCACACGATTTGCATGTTGTAAATTGTGTCAATTGAGAGTAAATATTAAAGTTATTTCACGATGGCGTTTAGTATTTTGAGTTTCTGTCAAGTATATTTCTTTACTCAGGGCTGACTTATGTGTGAAAAAAAATTATTTGATATTTGTAAAGTTTTCCCCCGTGTACCGCAATGTTATGAATTGCAATGGCGTCAGCTGGCCAAGGCTAACGGTGGCAGTTAGCGGGGACAGTGAAATTTGATCACAGCCTCGGTGATTCTCTCAACCAGCACTTAACACTGGACTGTATGAGCCAGGTATCAGGAGAAAAATATGTATGTCTTATATACCCTACCGTCAGTCACAAGATTGAGAAGATAACCATGGGTCGAGACCCAAAGCATGCTGTGTTATTTGTCAGTAGCCGAAAGTTTCGTTATCATCCTCCGGCAATGTTGTAACGGGGATGTCCGAGGTTTCCAAACGTCATCAGTGTCCCACTAATTATCTCATAGAATAATAAACCAACAGCTCTCCTCTAACGTAGCATAAGCAATGTAAACTGTGCAACATAACGTATTTACCAACCATGATGAGTAATTCTCTAGTATTTACAATAGCGTGTACAATTTAACCGAACCCCTTAACTTATCTATAACCTCTTAAAGTGCTCACATTTTTCTACAGCCAATCGCAGTTAAAATAAGGAACATTATAGTACCTTGCCGTCGACGAGACGTAACCCACATATGTTATCTTGACTCGACTTTAAATACTACTGAAAATGAAGCCAAAGTAACAAATTTTTATTATCTTTGACAAAATGGTCTTAGAAAGAGTTCACTTAGCCGTGAACGGCCTGTATCGCTGGTTCACGGGAGAGGCCGTATGTTGCCACGGATGGAAGAGAAGTGGGGTAGAGGGAAGAAGACGAAATCGGTGAACATTTCACGCAGACCTCTCTCCCCAACAGTCCCGAGAGGCTATTGAATCCGAGAGGCAATTCTCCCGATAAGGGCACAAACACACGCGGTGGTGCACGCGACGTTCCTCGAGGAAGGAAATCAGAGGTTTAACTTCTGCGCGAGCAATGGCCAACTTGCCGGGAGGAATCTGGACTCGGGTGCCCGGTGGGATGACCAGGAGAGCAGGGGTGTGGGATGTCGTCTTCCCGGCACGCAACTCCTGCCCTGTAATGACGTAAAGTTCCTGTAAACGTTAAGGGGGTAGTTTCTGGAGGTTGGCTCCGCAGTTCCGCGTTCCTCCTTGGTGACTTGCCGACGCGGGGAAGGAATGCGGCTTGGCGAGGAACTCGAGGAATCCAATACGACGAGGAACTGTTTCGGGAACACGTCTTTGGTGGGAAGACCAGAGGCCCGTTTTGTTGGTGGGAACCTGCTCAAGCGTGGAACCCCAGCTAAGTTTTCACGCGTCGAATGGAAGGTGCACATCTCGGACTTTAGACTCTAGTAGAATATCGTGGTCTCCAATGGGGCAGTTCTGGCATAGTGGGTCGTTTTATTTGCTCTTTGATATTCCTATGCCGATAGCTATCATTAATATGCCTAGTAAGCACTCTTTGACTGGATTTGGTTTCTTAGACATACTCCACTGGGATGTAGACGACTGTCAATGAAAACTAAAGATAATGGAAAAACAAAAATAAGCAGAGTTTGCTTTAGTCAACAGGATACACATTCAAGATTTAATACCATAAATGGGTTAAATAAAAACAAGGACAAACAAATAAGAAATCAAAATCGAAAGAAACCACCCAGGCATACAACCCAGGTTATGAGGTCTGCTTTGGCAAAGGAACAAACAAAAAAATGTGTGACCCACAGAATAAAAATACAACTACGACACACCAACGAGGCGAAACAAAACCGGTATTAGACATAAACAGAAAACAACATGCAACACAACACTGAAAGAATAGTATTGTTGTAGGTACCATGCTTCTGTTAAAATAGGGACAACAGTCTAGTTAGGTTGTCGGTTCTATCTAGATTGTTCCTGTAACAATCTGTCCTGTATATATAACAGTGTGTTGTGTAGAACTAGTAAAGAGCATCTTTCATTTACAGAACATACTGGTTGTTGTAGGAACAATCAATATAGTACCGACAACTAATCTGGACAGTTGTCCCTATTTAAACAGAAGTATGGTACCTGCAGTAATACTTTTCTTTCAGTGAATTATGAGACGAAACAAACCACAGTAGTTTCGGGAACTGGAATATGTTCCTGTCATCTGGTAGAGACACACAGAGTTCAGGAACACGATTGCGACTGATGGTGGCATTTTGGTCTGGAGCCCGTACGCTGCCATCGTCCCTGAGTTGTGACATGAAGTAAGGCCCTACAATGTGCTAAGTTGTTTTAAAACTGTAAGGTATTAAAGTATTTAAATTGTATAGAAACGTTTATATTGTGGAGGTTATGTACAGCGTTGTGTTCAGTTATTACTATGTGCAATCGTCACAGTCAGTGCTTGATATAGGAGTAAATAGATTTCTATTGACTGTACATGTTTTTTTTTTTCAAGCTAGACGTCAGATATTAGACAGCAGACATTATACTCTTTAAACACTCATATTTGGGGCCATTAACTTTTCGCGAAAATAATTTCGCCCCAGTTTATTTCACATCTGTACCTCTGCTTTACTTTTATTGGTAGTGTGTCTTCGTGAAGTGACGTATTTCATTTGACATTCACAGTATGGTCACTGCGACACCATATGTCTGTGATTTGTGGATAGATCTTCAAGACACGTGGGATTTGAAACATCCAATCACTGACTCCCCATATACTTCCACTCGTAAATGTTCGAGTCCCATCTGCGTCTTTAATATTCACAGAAAGTATAATGTTTTTTTTTTTTTTTCACAGCCATGCAGACATGTCACTTGGTACTAAAGTCGACAAGATTTGACTCCGTCTTGCTCGCAGGATTGTGTATTTGATTCGCGTAAAGCAATTCCGAAATACATATTCATAAAAATCTTTTCACGTGAAACTTAATAAAATCCAGTACGGCAGGAAGTACATTGAGGAAAACTGTTCTCTGAGAAAATTCTCACACCTCGCAATATAGCTGTATTGAACAACTGTGAAGTTTTAAAGTTGGTAACATATTATGGCAACTTTATAGCAGTAAACGTATTTAATGTAGCGTTCGTAACTTTCGGAGCTTAAATATCTGCGAGAACTACAGAGTTGGTTAATAAACTCTCAACGTAATATTTGGACCAGGCAGTAAACATAGTTTTTCAAAGAGACAGTTGGAGAAACAGTAATCTCTCTCCTACCATTCGGCAAAACCCGGGTATGGTTTCTGGTACCAACCAAACTGATCTCGGTTATTTGAGGTTTTCCTAAGTCATCTCAGGGGAATACTGGGATGGTTCATTAAATAATACTTGGCCAGTTAATTTCCTCTTTCCTCTGGGGGTATGTTCATTTCGAGTAAATAACAATACGTCACTTAATTAGATACAAAATTTCACAAACACACGTAATGGTAAATATTAACTAAAAAGTTAAGAGTACGAGAGTTTTTTTTTTTAAGTAAGAATGCGACAGCACAGTAAACAGAATTACTGTTCACATTTTATGAAGTTTTTCAACTCCAACAACGCAAAGTCAATTTATTTTCTAAACTTCACTTCCTTGATACAATACCGAGTCTACTAGTGTATCACGTTTTATACAAATCTTAAATAAGGCCATCAAATCGAAACGCACGAAACTAGTCCCAAAAGTACCTCAAATTTAGTCTTATAGCTCCTCTTAAACCTCTCAGCCGTTGGCATACTAATGGACCAAATTATGAAGGCTATGAAACTAGTAAGAAAAGTCACAATAAATGAGAAACAATACATTTTCAAAAAAATCTTTCCTGCGATTTCTTAACATCAAAACTTTTTATTTGTGTACTTCGAGTAACACGCGAAAACTGCTACTACGTCGTACTAAGTATCGATTTTAATATATTTTTTATAATATTACTTAGTAAGAAGCATTATTTAGTGATTTGCTATTTCGTCCCTATTGTTGCAGGATGTGCAAATTGTATTTAGAAATTGCAGTACAAGAGACTGTAAAAAATGTTGTTACTTCTGAACTTGAAAAAAAACGCCAACATTATCGTACTTACATGTTACTGTGATAACACAGTAGCTGATAACTCTCAGACCGATAAGACCATCAACGTGCTAATCTAGTATTTGTTATGTAACAAAGTGGTTGCTAGTTGGCCGCAATTGGAAAAAAAAGTGAAGTGAAAATACTCCAAATGACGATTACAACATTTATCGTTCTTGCTTTGGCAGCTACAATATATTTTTCGTCAACTTTCCAAGGAGAGTTAGCAGGCAGGTGAACTTCAGAGTTCTAGTCAAGTGGTACTTTTGAGAGGGCACGCTGACACCACAATTGCGGCCTTAAACAAAACCAAAAAGAAAGTAATGTGTTCGAATGGTATGATAAAATTAATTTTCTTCCACGAGCCTCATTTGAAGAGCGGAGGCTGAAGAGAGAAAATGTTATATGGTGGCAAATTTTAATTCAAGGCTTTTTATGCAGGATAATAGCCACTTGACATTTTGTTACACGCATACAGGATGTAGGGTAAACTGACAATATATCGTGATATAACATAATATCGTGATAAACCATGTTGAGGATTTCACAACATTGGGAAGGCTCTGTACACCGAGTTCACTAGGTCGCCAACAGAGAGCAGTCATGTACAGTTTCGGCAATAAGTGACCACTGTATCAAATATAATATCACAATTAAAATGTTAAACATGTTTCTGTTTCTGAAGTTCGAAGTCTTAGTATCACGAAGTATGGTAGGTTTACCCTATATATACAAAGGTTGCAAACTTTTAGGACAGCTAGAGTACATCTAGACGATGGGAAATCACCTAATGCATGGTCGAAAACGCTTTCCTGGCGCGCTAGTGACGACACAAAAACATGTTTATTATTCTTATTACAGCAGTAAACTAAAAAAAAAAAAAACATAAATAGACGTCGATTGTCATCCTCAGCCAAAGACTTCCCAACAATTTTCTTGCATTAGAATTAATAAACATGTTTTTTCTTCCTGTTCGTGTCCTTTATTTCTTGTGTTTTGTGTCGCAGGAAAGCGTTTCCGACCATGTGATTTCCCATTGTCTGTGTGTACTGCATATCTCCTGAAAGTTTGTAACCTCTGAACTGATACATCATGTTTACTATCAACAATTCAATTATCTTAATCTTTGCTTACCTTGTTATATGTACGTCTTAACAACTGAATTGAACTTCACCAGTAGATGAGGACAGCGTGAGTGTATGTAGGGCTGGTGAAGGGTTGAATCCAGGAAATATATAGTGAATATTCACTGATTCACGCTGATGTATGGAACAGTTTCAACAATTGAATCAGTGAAAATAGGCATTGTTTAATTAGTGAATATTCGCTGATTTTCTTTAGGAGTGTCAACATCTCATAAGCGAATTAGTGAATATTCACTGATTTCCTTTAGGTGTGTTAACATCTCATAAGCGAATCAGTGAAGATTCACTGTTTATCCACAGTTGTTTTCAAAGAACAAATTTTATGTATTGCATCAGTGAAAATTACTGGAAAATCTGTGGACATTCACTAATTAACTTGTGGAATGTAGGCACTCTTTATCGGAATCAGTAAATAGTCACCGATTTCACAGAGTCTTCTCACTTATTCGATTTGTTGAAACTGCTCCATCCATCAGCGTGAATCGGTGAATATTCGCTCATTCAGATTTAGAGTGTAATTTTCTGGAAAGCTTTTGCAATAATTTATTACAATACCGTACGTTCTTATCGGCAGCTTTGCTTCGTGGTCATTGGCAGGTTGTCTTTGCGTAGAGTAGTCACTCATTCAACTGTGCCAATCACGGCGAAAGTTGCTGCAACACAGCACGTGTGTGATTAGCAGGCAGAGCTCAAAGACACTGAAAGTTACAAACATCCTATCACTGACTACGAAGCAGAGCTGCAGGAGCGCACATCAGCCAATGAAACAAGTTGATGCAAAATATGTTTTCGCGAAAAGTTCTGGACCTCATCTTGTGGGCTGTTTAAAGTAGCACCAGCAAATATTTGTTGGATTTTACCGTACATTTAGTCACTTGTTTGACGTAAATACTGACATGTAGCAATTAAATACTGTGATTACATTTCACCTACAATAAAATTTGACATCCGTGGTGGTAAGAAAATATATTTGTTGGTTAATAGACCAGTAGGAAGTGTTCACTTCACTTTGTATAACCTATATCGCACTAATGTCGAACTACTTTGGGCTACTCAACTGTTTGCACTAACGTAACATTCATTTTTCAAACGTTAATAATTTCAAATTTTATACACAGCGTGAACTGTAGAACCATTATTGACTGTTGCATACTGTTTGATAAATTGTGTAAGAAATGTTTCCCGTCAAATTATTTTATATTAAGCACAAAATTATCCTCGTGACAACAGTAATATACTGGTAAGAGCAAAATGTTTTTGTGGTGGCAGCAAAAAATATTTTGCACGGTCATTATTAACCAAAGATTTTGTTGCTGCCACAAAGAGGATTTTTCTGTGCAAGTTTTGAGTAGCTTACTTAAAAAAGTAGGGCTCCAATACAATATCGTCTTTACTATGTGCTGAAAGTGGGTACAAATTACCCTGAAGATAAAATCGTTTACGTACATCTAGGAATATTAAGTAACAATATTAATTCACAAATATGATAAACGAAATATTAAAAAAGATAAGTCTGCTTACTAATTGATATACGGGTACCCAGTTTAATAAAATCGGGGAAAATTTTTTCTGAGGTACCTTCCTATCATAAAGAAAAAAAAAAGATGATGTTTTCAAAATATTCCAAAAGGAATAACTAAATATACAATATTCAAGTCAGCTTTGTCTGTAGCGTACGTGTACCCAGTTTGGTGAAATTAAAAAAAAAAATAAATATGCAATACTATGCAAAAATATAAAAACCGTCATTTTGAAAATATAAACACAGGATGAATGGAAAACACAAAAATCCAGTCAGCTTTATATAGAGTACATGTGTACAAAGTGCGATGAAATTCTACAGCGTGATTCCTTCGATATCTAGCTCTATAGAAAAATGTTTAAAATGGCCGCCATTTCGAAAATATGAACAGGGCGTAAACGAAATATATAAAAGTCAAGTCAGATTACAGGGTACTAGACGTGTACAAAGTTTATAGGGGGACACACACACATGGACACGCACGGACAGAAAGGTGATCTCATAAGCCTACTTTTTACTTCGGAAAGTTGACATAAAATACTTCGGTTTACATGTTGGCGAACATGAGAAACCTAAGTGTCGTTTGGAGTAGATCTAGAAGGTTAGCAGGTACGTTGAACCCACTTTGGTTATCTTCGGCAAAAATTGACAGAAGCAAAATGTTATGTTTTTTAACACTGAGTTACAAATTCGCACTGTTGGTTTGTAGGCAGGCAAGCGACTACTTTAGAGACTAATACTGGACTGTTTGTGAGATTTTAAGAGAATACACGATGGTGACACTACGTAACTTCACACTAGTGTTTATTCATTCTATATCAAATTGACAAAATAAAAATGTGGTGATAACTTTCTCTTCTGTAGGAATATCATAATTTCGTTGCTTCAACCAAAAATAAGTAACTAAAGAAGCAGTAAGTTAAACATATTAATTATTAAATTTAACGTTATCAGAAAAGTAGAAATACTAACTGAAAAATGTACTCCAAAATATTTATTAGATTCGTCTCACGCTGATAGGTTAATTTTCTCACGTTATAAACGAAGATATAATCGGTATTTTCAGAAACCTGAAAAATTTTCGTTTTCATTTCGGCACAGTCCTAATATCAAACAACTGTGAGTTCGTGTCACATTCTCAATTTGTCCTTTACGTATTTGAGACGAACTGGAGGGTGCTGAGCCAATAGTAAATAAGTGACCGAATGCTTGTCCAATAATGACGTATCATTGTTTCTGCTAGCAGCCAATGAGAAGATGTCTGCTTTAGTACACAGTTATTCTTGATGGCTACCCACAAGTCAGGGGATTGGCGAATTTTTCAGCTATCTGTATAGTTTGTGTCAGAAGTGTAAAGTCGAAGCAGGTTGTCTGAAACTCTAGCATTAGTCCGATTATTGATAGTTTATAAGTTACAAATTGTCTGTTTTCATTTTTTTTGTGTGTATTAATCGCAGATTGACAAAAATAGTGGAATAGTGACATGTAAAACTGTTCATTACGCTCATGATATTGAACTCCTCTAGTACTACACTTTTATCCAGATGTTTACAACAAACCCAACAATCAGTTATGTACAACAAGGACGCTATTTGCTTCTTATATGAACCGATTGCTACGAGGAGCAAATCAGATACTACCGACAATTCAACTGGACTTTTGGCCGTATTTTTACATAATTATGGTTACCAAGAGCCTCTCCAGTTAGGACGGGCTAATAACGACGACAGTACAACTATGTCAGTAGTTGCACAAGATAAGGGTCTCAGCGATTCTCCCCGCCTGCACTGAAGTGTGGTAATATAACGCAATGTATCAGGGGAATCGGGGTCTGTCTCCTTCAAGCCTTCCAGCCGTCACCAGCTCGCCAGGATGGTCCTGGGTCGAGACCCACGACGTGCCGCCGTCCGTCGATAGCCGAGCACAATCATCATCAGCCTCCGGCATCATGTCAACGGTGAGGTCTAAGGTGTCCAAAATGCCATCCATTATAGAGTATAGCATTGACGTAATTAACTAAACAGCAGCTCCCCTCCTATCTAAATTATGTAACATAACTTTTAGTAATCTGTAACCTAAACTATGTAGAGTAAAGCCACCGTGATTCGATTAACACATGTCACTAAACCGTAACCCTCTCCCAAAGCATTATTCACTAACTAGTTTCAGTACAAGTGCCTACCTCCGACTACAACCACCTTACCACTCTAACTTATGTGTAAAACATATTACAAGTTAAGACTCAAATAAAAACTAAAAAAAAAACACTCACAGGATATTAAATTTCAAATCGATCAGACCAGTAGAATTGCTCACAATCACTAAAAAAAAAACTAGAAAAGAGCTTATAATCTTAAAATAGCTTAACAGATTTTCTTGAATCATAGCTAAGAACACACTCGATCAAGTCACCGTTCAAACAAAATAATCAAAAATCAAAATCGATTAATTTGTTTAGTAGCCACACGACAGACACACAGACACACAGATACACAGAGAGATACGTCAAACGTATAACGCCTGTCTTTTTGCGTCGGGGGTTAAAAATAAATGGTTTGTAACAATTAGCGGAGGAGACTAATACACTTTAAATCTAGTGTAAAATATACTTAATTTTTTTGTTTTATAACAGTACATACGAAAATAATTTCCTTTCAGTGCAGAGATCATGGGAACATTCCGAGGACGGGGAAGCCAGCGTTAGGGAATGGATCGCTCCTGCGGGAAGCCACATCCCGGAGAGATGGGTGTGAAGGGTTCTGCGGGCGCTCGCCTACATTACTGTAACAAGTCAGGCGGGCCGGACAATATAAAATACGAGGTCCTTAAAAAAGTTCCACTCAATATAATTGAATATTTACAAACGATCTACAGAGCAATGTTAAAACTTAAACTATTCCCTGCACAATGTAAATTAGCAAAAATAATTACTACACCCAAACCAAGCAAAAACGCGGCCAAACCAGAAAATAGACGACCACTCAGCCTTTTACCAAGCATGAGCAAAATATTCGAAAACTATTGTAATAAAGATTACAATTTCACTCAGACACTAACGATTTAATACCACACAACCAGTACGGCTTCAGGTCACAACACAGTACTACACACCCTCTAATAAAAATAATTGAAGATTCAACAGACGGTTTTAATGACAGAAATAAACAATATACTGTTACAACATTCTTAGAAAAAGCATTTGATAAATTCTGGCTGCCGGGACTTATTCAAAATCTAATAAACACAGATTTTCCAGTTAAATACAATCATTTACTCGCGCACTACCTAAACGAAAGAAAATTTTACGTATCTCTAGACGGGGAAAAATCAACAATCTGTAACAGCAACAGCAGTGGTACCACAAGGCTCATCATTATCCCCTTTTTTTCGTACAGCATCTACACTGCCGATATCCCACAAACGGAAGCTATAATGCAGATGTATGCGGATAATACGGCCATAATCAAACAACATTCAAACTTACAAGATGCTTTAACAGCAATGCAACACCAACTAAGTACGCTAGAAGAATGGCTAATAAAATCCAGAATTAAAACTAACCCGGGTAAATCCACAACCGTTATCGTAAAAAAAAAAACGCAAATAACCGCAAATGGAACTTAGTACCTTTAATCAGATAATACATTTTAAGAAAACGGCAAAATACCTTGGAATAACTCAAGACAAAAATCTGACATGGTGACCACACGTTAAGCAAATATGCGGAGCCGCTAAAGGTAACTACAGCAATACCCGCTCCTAAAATCACCTAACTTCCCCCGGGACAAAAAGTTGCTTTTGTACAAACAAATAATCCTTCCAGCACTGCTATATGGATGTGAGGTGTGGGGACATGCCGCTGAAACACATATAACAGCTGTGCAAACGGTCCAGAATATTTTCCTAAGAGTAATTTCAGATCTGGATAGATAAACCTCAAATGCTACCGTACACCAGCTGTTAAAAGTACGATATATTGCAGACGTAATTAAAGAAATAAATAACACACTTTATAATAACTTAACCTATCATGCAAACCCAAATATCAACAACCTCGGCACAGAATAAGGAAGGTATAACAGAAGTGACATTCCTCGCTATTTCACGAACTCGTCATTTCTTTGTTTACACTTGGACGCCATGTTTGCAGTGCGTTGTTTCTACAGCTCTTTATAGCTTGTTATACGATTATTGCGGACTAATCGATTTTTTCAGTGAATTTATAGCTTGGAAATATTAGACGATTTAATTCTTGACTGTTTAATTTCTGTTTATCGTTCGTATGGATATATAATTCCATGGTTTATTTGAAAATGGAGAAGAAGAAACCTCGTAGCACGTGAGAATTACTTTACAATAGGAGAAAATTATTTTGGCGTTCGTCCATGACTATATTCGAAATAATCACGGAAAAGTACGTACAATGATTAATAATAATATTATTAACGAGTACTGAACATCTTATCACGAGCGCTCATATGCACGTGATCCACTCATTATTACACAGCCGTACAATTTTTATGCGTGATTTCTACCAAATTTTTTTACACAGACAAAATATTATCCTCTCGACATTTAAAAAATGAATCTTGCATACAAACGCTTTATTAAAAAAACAAAGCTCAACCTTCATAGCCTTTCACAACTTCATCTGCGCACCAGTTATTTCAACAGTCGCGTGTAATTTATTTAAGATCTTTTGTTGGTCGAACATTGCAGATATAAATCAACCATCATTAAAATAATAATCACAATCATTTCCGTAATCAAATTTGTTAAATATGCTCAGCATTATCAGCAGAAACACGGCCAAATTAGCACTATGCAGCATACATTGTTTACTTTTTAACGCACTTTGAATATGGCAGAGCATCTGTAGCCAATCAGGGCACGAGTTCGCGCACATCAAAGGAACCGACACTCCATGTCGCTTCTGTTACTCCTTGTTTATTCTGTGACCTCTGTAACTACGACCCCGCAGAGCACAGGAAATTTAGGAAACCGAAACAAATACACTATGTACTGATACCGGACAGCTTAAGCGCTTTGGCGAGAATTCATTATCATGTCAAACCACCAGAGAACAGCACCTTATGTTTAATTGATTTCAGATGTACGCTGCAAACATAAAAATTCTGAAAAAAAAAAAATCTTTATGTAGAACATATTTTCGTTGCGTATAGAAAATAAAAAAACAGCAGTACGAAAAATACGTAAAAATTAAATAAAACGTGTTGAAGTAATAAAATACAATAATTATATAAAAATAATATCAAAATATGTGTCAGTTTCACCTCATACCGCTAGGTTATTTTTCACAAGTTTACTCTTAGTATTTGCATAGAGCTGTCTGGTATTAGTCTATAGGGTATTTGACCCAAACTTTAATTATAAGAGAACCGTCCGCTACTATGACCTGGATCCCTCAAACAAAACTAGCCGCGCAGTGCACTTCACCGATACACACTGCACCGTCCACAAGTAGAAGCATACAACACAGACAAGACATGCACCTAGATTCGGAGCCCTGCCAGGGGCTGATTGTGTATGGACGTGAGTAAGAGGTCGGCCCCAGCCTCGCTCGCGAACCAGGCCAAGGGCATGCACACCAGTCCATGGCAGGGAGGAGAGGGGCATTGTAAATATGTTAGCTGGTAGGTACAAAATTACAAGGAATAAATTGAAAAAATATATAAAAACAAATTAATCCCATATGCACTCTACAAAAACACAGCACAACATTGTTTAGCGTATAGTTGAGATTAGAAAAAATTTGAATTCCCTATTGGGGGGGGGGGGAATTCAATGCAATGCTCTTCGAGCTACATACATTCACAAAATAAACAACAATAAAATAAAGATATTTATAATTTTAAAAAATAATTAAAAATATTTAAAATTTAAAACAAATATTAAAGTACATAAAAGTTGAAAAAAATTATAATAAATTAACTGTTACTTATATAGACTAGGACAAGCTAAGGACAGGACTGGTATACAGTCCTAACGCACCGACTTGATAGCTCTCTGTTTCACGTCCAGGCGGCTAAACATCGCAACTAATTCTGTCATAAGGGTTTCTCTCCCTCTATGTCACAAACATCTCCATGCATACACGGTGATTGTAGGTATTTCACGCACCACTACTTTACGAGTATATCTAGCCACTTGACGACAACATCCACCTTACTAGTACATAACAACACGACACAGCTTTACTCCCCCGCCAATTACACACGCACGTAATATATTAATTATGGTAAAAATCCCCCTCCAGCCTTAAATACGGGTCCGGAGCCCAGCTAAAACAGTCACATGCGCCCCGCTGCCGTTCCAATGAATTGCAACTAGTCTGTAGGGGTGCTTTTGATTTTACAAACACCCAGAGAGTTATGGAAGCTTCGGCTTTCGGTCTCGCGACAGCACGGCCTCCGGGGGCACATGAGGAATCGGCGGCGGCCATGCACAAGGAGGCAGTCAAGGGCTACTACCAGGGCCACATCGTGGGCTACCACTCCAACGCCACCATCGACCACTACTGCTGAGAGTATATAGGTGATGACGGCTACACAGCAGAGTTCCAGATCATGAACGGCGGCCTTGGCTCCACTATCTCAAGTCACAGGACGACCACAGCATAATCTACATCATCTCCATTTACGGAAGGTTGGTCACATTCCACGAGGAGTTTCGTAAAGTTTTGGCGAAGAAAAAATAAATAAGCCCCAAAACATTGCTCTAAAATCTGTTCGCAGAAAAGCTTTCAGTTATTCCTTCCAATGAGTTTTAAATTCTACAGTATCACGTCAAAACAAAAATTTTATTGTTCATACATGTGACTGTTTATATAATCTATCTCACCTATATAAATAAAATATTTTACAGCGAATATAGTTGGAATAAGGTATTACATAAATTACCTTTGATAACAATTCCGTTGATTAAAATCTTGATATTTTACGTTTAATGTACAATAAATTGTCGTAGTCAACATTTGGCTTGACTAGGAGATTACCCTTCGTTCATTTTTACTCGCCTATAGAATAGGATAATAATTCAATTCGGAAAAAATATGTAAAGAGTATTTAATCACGTCTCTTACACCATAAGTTAAAGAAATGATCTTTTACCGAAAAAAATGTAAAAATAACGATTTATTTTTAGGAGTATTACAAATTAAAGGATATTATTCTCCACATCTGCTATACTTGTTCATTAGCATTACTTTTATTATTATTATTGTAGTCTCTCGAACAAATTGGTTCGCAGATTATGCTATAAGGTAATGCTGTAATTTCTTGTCTGTGTCTCAGTCTTACTTGAAGCACAACTATGTAACACTTTTCCCATTACGTGTTGGCCAGTGTGAGTGTCCATGAGTCTACATATATGTATATACATATACATATAAGCCATCGCTATTGTAACGAACCAGATTATTTATATTATAGTAATTTTTTTCTGTTAAGTTTTAGCTTTGAACTAAGATGCATATTTGGTTACAAACATTGTGTGGAGCGAAAAGTAAAATCGTTTACGAAAAAGTGTAATTAAAAAAAAACAAGTTTTTTTATTGTTCTTGCAAAACAAATGAAACAGCGAAAAAAAATTTTAGCATGTGGCCATGGAGTATATAATTTTAACAACGAATTAAAATTTTTTAGTATAGCACATTAAATGCATTAAAAGCACACATAAATACTTGGTAAGTATAAAATATTTTACGCATAATTAAAATAATTCTCTAACTGGGATCCAAAAATGATATTATAGACTACAAAAAGATTTTCTTCATGTGTAGGCAACACAAAAGTAATTTTACTGTGCATATAATACATTCAGTGTAGTAAAGTAACGAGTGCTGATTAATGCATACAGTTCACCAAAATAAACATAATTTTTACTTTAGCGTCTGAAATCAAAGGACAAATAACGAAGACTACTGCTCAGTTTTCGAATTTTGCTCATTTCCTTCAATATCTTCCACATTAGATTAAATATGTTTGTCTGTATCTATATATTACTAACAAGTTTCACAGTTGCCGTGTTTATACCAAAATCACAACTTGAACAAATAATAAAAACGCTCTTTTTCGCAGATATGTAAGCAACCTATAATATGGAATCGCTTATAGTTTTTTCTTCTTTATGATTGCATGACAATCAAAACTGTGACTCCGTTATGGTTTAAGAATAGTTTCATTAAAATTGAAAGAGACCACCTGATTGTTTACTGTCCTTAAGAATATATATATATATATATATATATATATATATATATATATATACACGTGGTATTAATTTCTATGTATTTACTTTTCGGTCTGAATCTTTTATTTTAACATTTCAAACATTTAAACAAGGTGATCAAAGTTTTCTTCACGACACAAAATATAGCTTTGTAACTCGTAACAATCTAGCAACTTTTGCAATTAAAATGAGTTGATAAACCTCTATTTTGATATTACTCGTGACAACAAATTGTTTCAATAGTTAGTGTTGATATTTGTTTTTTATAAAGCTAACTTTAGTCCAATTAATTACATTCAAAAATAGAATTATTTTAATTTTGTAAAAAAAAAAAGAACGTCTATGTATAAAAAAAACTAATTTTCACCCGTGTGAAAGATTTATATATCATCTAAATATGGCCAATGCCAGATATAATTACTTACGTTTGGGAAAAAATAATGTCGTAAATAACACTTGTTAGTTTATTTAAACAAAAAAAAATTGTGTGTGATGTTTACGTAGATGTTAAACTTTCAAGTGAGTTTATAAAATGTCTTACTAATAATAACTCTGCGGTTACGACAGTTACAAAATTTTCTATATCGTTGAAATACAACACTGAAAATGTTAATACACTTAACGATTGTTCAAAAACAATGTTTGAGTGTAACGTTTCAGTTACGGATCTCAGCAGCAATCACTGTAGGTAAGCTAGAAAATTCGCTGAATGTCCAACGAAGATGAGCGTGAAATTCACGCGAAGAACTTTACTGCATCTACATACAAACCAGTTTAAAAGACCACGCCCTCTTCTTTCCACTGTTTTTACGATAAATAATTTTTTAAGCCTGAACGAGAACAGATATCACAAATATATTTGCCAATTTGGTTTTAAATGGTTTTTGCCGTAATACCTAGTTTTTTTCTCAATAAGTGCAATTATATGCTTTTGACTAAAAAGTCAATAAACAATAATTTTGTTAATTACGTAATTAGCCAAAACCATAGCACTTACGTTCTAGAAAAAATATCTAACATGGAGAAAACCATTTTTTATTTTAACAGATTTGTTATTATCTGCTCGAGTTTAGGCCTAAAAAATTACTATCACCAAAATAGAAGAAACTGGGTGGACGGGCCTTACGTTATCTTTTTAATTTTAAATATAAAGATTATAATATATTTTATGTTGCGACGATGTTTAGCAAAATATTAGAAGGAAAGACTCTCGTACATAATATCTCAGGAAAAGCCACAATAAGTCTGCAAAATGAATAAATATGTTGGTGTATTTCATGTTTTCGTTTCCTTGCGGTCCGCAGAGACTTTCCAATTTCCCGATCTCCTTGGCTCTCTAATCCCGCTGAGCCTGTCGAAACAAGGGCAGGTTGCGAGCAACGTAAGCCGGATGAAGGAATTGAAGCGGTCAACAAGGAGGGTTGAAAACTTGGGCTTTAGGCGTGCCTTCCAAGGAATATCTGGCGCGCCCTCTCGTAAAGCGCACTGGAAACAATATATTCCAGTTTTACAAGCTGCGTCACCTATTTTGTTGAAAAGTTTCATTTTCGTATAGTAAATTAAATGTGTAATGAATTACAGGCAATTATCTTTAACAGCAATATCACAGTTTACCATTAGGTGCGTACCTCATGACTAAATTGAAGTTCTTGGTGCAAAAAGGGGCATGTCGTATTTGTAAACTTCTGAGAAAATAAAGCAGTAAAATATTATTTAACTCAATAATATTATTGATGATTTGCGTAAATATGTTACAGGTGAGGTTAGGTTAAGTTAAATGAATACATTATATTTGATTCGGTAGTTTACGTAATTTTTGGTTACGTTCGGTTAAGTTAAATGAGATGAAGTTAGTTTAGTTTAGATTATGTATGGTTAGTAATGATTAAGTTATGCTTCATAAGGTTTATTTTAAAAATGTTATTAATCATGTCTCTGCTAGTAACTGTGATAATTATGGGTGATTGACTTCAGGATGTGCAGTGCTTGGCTTCGTGACTTCAAACCTCTGGTGGTTGAAGCCAGAGAGTAGGCAAAGTGCGCGCTCTTGATTACCTCCAGCAAGATGACTGCTAATTACTCCGCCGACTACAGATCTCTCACTTTGCACACGATAGGAGAGGGAGGGGGTGTTTAATAGAGGATGTGACTTGAGTGTCATGGTGAGAGATGTTCTCGACTGACCCTGTCTTGCCTGTGAGGCGGACGAGGAACCTTCGCATCACCGGAAGTGCGGGAGAAGTGCAGTGAGTAGACTCACCCCCTACTAATTCCTCACTTCCGGTCGACGTCCGGAAGTTCGGGAGGGCGGCCTAACGATGTGTTTGTTGTCGGGGCCCCTTGCGACGCGGCAGGATAGGGGAAGGTGCGATATTGAGAAGGTTGGTGTGACGAGGAAGGGGTGATGGCATCGGAATAGAGAGACGAGAGATACTATACAGAAATGATCGAGGGAGAATTCGGGAGATAGGGACAAGGGAATAGAGAATGGGTCCGACAGTGCGCATAAAACGCACTAGTGCAATAAAACGTGTTGGATGGGACCTGCCGTTGACGTGCGTGAAACACGTATTCGAAACTGGATGAAAAGTAGCTTCATTTCAGCCCTTAACGGTGCGATATACAGCAATTTATCACAATGTTATAATTTTTATTTGTACCAATTTTTTTTCTTATTTTAGACATAAAATATGACTAAATTAGGATATTTTCGAATGTTTTTATCTCTCATAGTTTTCGCGTAATGCATTGGTTAAAGTCAAAATTTGAATGTTTCCATTTTAAGGACTACACTAAAACCAACTGACATACCAAACTGAAAAAAAAAATTCACAGTGGATAAAGACATCACAGGCTACAATGCCACGTATATAAAAACAAAGAATAAAAATATTTCGTATTTAAATAAAATACTGAAATTTAAAATAAAAATTTCAAAAAATTTAATAATGTTTTAAATGCAAAAATATTTAATTTTGTGGTTTATCATAGCTGAATTTGTAGCCTACAACATCGTTATTCACTGAGAATTTTTTTCAGTTTGGTAAGTGAATTGGTTGTAGTGTCGTCCTTAAAACAGAAACAAGCAAATTTTGACATTAAAGAGCCATTACGTAAAAACTATGCTAGATAGAAAACTTTTGTAAGAAGAAAATTTACCTCATTTTGTGTCTAAAAAAAGAAAAAATAATTGGTACAAATATAAAAATAAAACCATTGTGATGAAAATTGCGGCACGCATTAATTTTAGCCTTACCGGAATATATGATTTAGTTGTAATATTAATTACTTAACCAACGCAAACCCTAGATGTTGTTTCTACAGTACTCATAAATTGAGCGAAATTTAGCAGATAGAAACCAATCCCCAAAATAGTATATTATGAGATAATCGTACCATGTAGAAGGAAGATGTCCGAATTACATACTAGCGAAAGAACAAGTGATAAGTCTTAATACTTCAATAAAAAGTAAGAGCATAGGAAAAGTGGTTCGTGTAGGTTCGTATCTATACAGTGAACATTAGCCTAGAATATCTCAGTTCCTGTAAGCTGTGTGTTGGTTCCAGTATGCTTAACTTTGTCAAAGTGCTAGCAGCCAATAAGCCCTTTCCAAAAAATAGTATACTGGGTAAGAGGCAGAACAGGTTACCCAAAAAATTTACTGATACAATTTTATTTCGCAAAATGTTTTTAAATAGGTTGTTTATGACACTTAACATCATTTTGTACTATTTAGAAAATTAAAAATATTTGAAATACGTACTTATACGAATTACATAATCCTTCTTACCGGTTCGTGTACGCATCAGGCGGGAAAATAAAAAAATTGTGTATTCAAGTCAACCTTAATAAACGTATCTAGGTATGACACAAACACTTTCGTTGTTTGGCGTAAGTAGCATTGCAACGCATGCCGAGTGCTCATACTTAATATATTTTCGTATTAATTTAAAAACAAAACTTGCAAACGAAGTCGCGGGCAGTAGTAAGTTTCAAATAAATGTAAACAAAAGAAATGAGGCCGCAGTTGGCACTGTGGTACTCACCTCTCACCTAAGAAACTCGGGTTTGATTCCCGGCGAGGTCAATCCACATTGATTCGTATATGGGAAACGTGACGGACATTATCGTTGGCCAGCGGTTTTTCTGGGGTGCTTTCGTTTCCCCTTGCTCCATGTCGTTCCGCCATCTCTTCATCTCAGTGCTTCACTTCACGTCTTACTTCAGAGATTAGAAGGTGACTAGGGCATCCAATACAGATGTCTACTTTCGGACTGTGATAATTAGAACCATTGATTTATGTTGTAAAAAAATTTGCAGCAACAGGTTCCAATGCCTTGCGTGCACATCTACAGCTCTGCTTCATAGCAAGGGACCTGAAAAAGTCACGTTTTATTTTACGCATACGCTAGAATCCCAGCAACTATAAGTTCATATGACACTTTCGCAATAGGCCATTGACTTATCTGGCATCCCTAGGAAGTCTCTGAGCCAACAATGTTAATATACCTTAAGGTGCCCCCATACTACTGTCACTCACCTAACCTAAACCGTCCTAACATACACTACCATAATATAATTTTGCAATTAATATTACAAAACCTTATCTAACTTAACCCAAACTAAAACAAATAACTTTACCTAACCTAACCGAAAATTGCCTAACCTAATGTTACGTACCCTCTATTCTCACATAACTCAATAATTCCTTTCTTAACATAACCTAAACTAAAACCAAATAACGTGACCTCTTAGCAACACATTGCCTAAAGTTTTTTTTTACCGTCACAGACCATAAACTTACTTAACCTCACTTAACCTAAAAAAAACATTACCTAACTGTACATGCATAATTTAACCTAACGAGAAAACCTCATCTTACCCCATCTGAGTTAACTGAAGCTATCATATGGGTCAGTGAACCCGCGAATATGTCATGTCTCTATTCATAGTTATTGACAGCATGTATTTATGCAGAGGTGTCGCTTATTTGAATGGGCAAATAAAAACAAAGTTGCTGCAATACAACAAACGTGTGATTTTCCGGTATAGCCCCAAGATTCTATGAGTTTAAAAAAACTCCAATCATTGACATTAATGTAGAGTACATCAAACCCCGTAAAATGTTTATCATTTGGACAGTTAGAAAATTTCACACTTGCGCCTGTCCGCACACATTAAAACATGCCAGTAACAACTTCAGTCAAATATGGTTGCACACTTTTGCTCGTATTTTAGTAATGCAACGTAAATAACATTTACTTATATCATTTTCTTTTTTTTTTTTTTTTTTTTTTTCAGGTTACCGAGATTTTTGAAAAATTCTTCGACATTGTTTCGATAAGAAGACTGCCATGTCATATCCACTGTTTAGTATGAAGAGAGAAAATATTTAGTTTCTTTTTTTGAAGGAAAAAATTCTCTATAGCGTATCAACATCTCAACAGCGGCTGGAAAAGAACGAAGGAAAATATTTTCCAATAGATACTTCGAGAAGAGTTTTCGCTCTTAAACTTCTGAAGTGGTAAGATCTTCAGCGGAAACTGATATCCCCCAAAGCGAATTGGCGAGAGAATTAACATTTATTGAGAAAAAATATCTGATATATGACAAAACTTATCGAGAAAGTTTGTAATGCTTTTATCACAGTTTGATATGATTTGTTCTTTACTTTTCCAATAATAAACTTTCCTGCGGCATAGAAAATTCGTGGTGAACACACAAGTTACATAAAAATCGTACTAATTTTTACAGTATCAAAATTTCTAAGTATATTTTGAAAAATTCAATCTGCGGTTTAACTATGAAACAGGAATTATAATTTTTCTTAAAAAATAAATTATTTTCTGAGGAAGATCGATATTCATAAATAGAAATGCAGTTATTATGTTCATCAATATATTTTTCAATCTATCTATATTATTGTAAGAAGAGTAATTTTATTTTGTTAAAAAATATTAATTTGTATTAAGATACAGATTACATTCAAACAATGAAAAATTGCAATATGACTGTAACCGCAATTTTTATGTTGCCAATTGTGCCTACATTAGTTTAATATTAAAATCATTGTGTGTGTTTAATTTTATTTAATTCTTTTGAGGATATATTTAAGAACATGCATGTGAATACAGAATTAGCAAGGACGGTGGGTGTTAGTTTTTCGTAGTGATAGCTTAAAGAACTAAGTCAAAAATATAATTTCAATTTATCCGTGAAATGAATTTTAGTGTGAGAAATGCTAACCATAAGATCAATTAATTTTTTTTATTTTTATAAATATACTACAAAATATAACATAGTATTTTTTCAACTATACTTTAATAGTGTTAAAACAATAAAAGACCGCATAGTTTTTTTTTATTTTATGAAAATAAATTACGATTTAATATCGATTTTCAGATTAGCAGTATTCCTAAAATATAATTCACGGACAAATCGGAGACACATTTTCGACTTAAGATATGGCTACGCGGATTCGACACACCACGTCCTCACTCACACTATACATACACCCTACTTCACGCAAAACTGTATTCCAATAAATCTGGTTAGAAAATGTAACGAGAAATATAAAATAAGAAAATCCAGGGGGACATATTTAAAAAAAAGTGCAAATGATTTCAGCATGAACGGTGTTGCGTTGTGCCTCGGGAAAACTGTAAACATGTTCCCAACACGTGTGTTTATTATAGGAGCTAACACTTTAAAATGAGTTTTTCCAGCTATTTTTGTAATGGAGGAAATTTATAAACCAAAGAAGTATTTTTGACATACGCTATTGCAGCTAACGGTGTGTCGCAGAAAATTTTTCGAAATTCGTCCTTGAAAGCTCTTTAAAAAAATATAACGTGTTGTTAATTAATCCCACTTATCTTCTAAACCAGGGGAAATATTCAAATGGTTTTTGCTTAAAATAAATCTTACGTGATCATCAAAAAAGTAATTTTTGGATTTTTCGGAATTCGTCCTTGAGAGCTGTTAATTTTTTTTTTTTTTTAAATAATCATCTGTACCGCTTATACCCGTTGAGATATCGAGATGATTTTTTTATAAGAATGAAGGTTATACAAATATCTACAAATGAAATTCGAAAATTAAGTATATTAAAAGCAATAAAATGTTACAGTCTCGAGAAAAAAGAGAATGATCATGGAGAAATAATTCAAAAGTTGTTTCTTTTTGCCAACATATTCATAAATAAAACCTCTTTGGACTGCAGCCGTACATACGAAAGAATTATCACGGCCTGCCTTTAAAAATTCACTCAGGTATTGTATAAAGTTTGTGGTGTGGAAGGGGTGGGGTTACGGGCTCGTATCCCGTGCAAGACTTTGCGATGGGAATTACTATGGCATCATACGAGCATATTGCGCGCGCTCTTTACACTGAACTAAGCCAATTTATAGTTCAATGTTATTGAGTACGCTAGCTGTTAAATGCCTTCATCTCATATTTTATCTAGAGTTACTGTTTACATTACATAATTTCACACGGGCGAAACAGCAAACGGACAGCTATTATGTGTATACGGACATCTGTCATCACTGAGAAGCCCGGTAGTGTTCTCGCATAACGTTTTACAGAAACTGTGCAGCCCTTGTGTTACAAGTTTTATATTTGCAAGTCATATAACATTTTACAGGCCAACCTAAACTTTTTGTATTTGTAGGTTGTAACTTTAACAAACTTAAACAATTGGCATCATTTTGTTATTTGAATTATAAATTTCTCTCAAAGAATAATTATTGTTTTGAATGTCTATAAACTACCAAAAGCACTGTATGATTAACTTTTTATGGGCTAGATGTATTCTTATTTCCCTAATTCCATCAAATGTAAGATACAATGCAAAAACATAAATTTTCTTATGTTGATTTTATTCATAATTTCCGTATTGTATATCACATTTAACACAAAATAGATATATGCATCATCCAGTGTTACTGAATTTTTTAAAAATATATTCTTTACAAATATCCCTTACCAGACGACCGAGCAATTTATTTCCTCCCGTTGTACCGTAAGATGAGCTATGACATCTGAGGTAGAGAAATTACAAACTTTGGAAATTTTTTCTGCATTCTCACATATGTATTTCAGCGTATTAATAATTTCCAAGGCTCTGTACAAATGGTACCTTTAAACTGGAGGAATATATTTAGCATAACTTTTAGTGCTAATTTTTAGCACAGTTTTCTTTCGTTTCCCACATGTTTAATAATATGGAGCTGCCTCTCTCTTGCTGCTAGCTCTTCAATTGTTATGACATCTGAGGTAGAGAAATTAAACAAGGTGTGGAAATTCTACTCATTTTCTTCTTTAGTAAAACAAGGAAGAGTTTCTCTCAGACGCCCTCTCTACACCGCCATGTAACAAATGAAGATCACGACTCGCTTTCGGAGTTACAACGCATCGCTTGGAAAAGGGTGGATAGTTTTGGTGGGGTGAGGTAGAGAGGTGGGGTTGGACGAAGCGAATTTTCCATGAAGGGGAGGATGTCATCCTGCAGGTTCCAGCTACAGGAAAACAAGATTCGAGAGCGGTGCAACTGGTCCCTGAGGCGCACTGCAAACACCATCCCCTGCCGAATATTAAAACACTTTCACCCTCCGTTCGACCACCCCCACATTTGCACACCCTTCCCCGCAGCATCTCTTCTGCTTTAAAAATAAAACCGTGACGCTTTTTCCGCTACCATCTCTGGCGAGGAGGAAGGAAGTTCACATCGTTCCGTAAGCTCTTATAGCGTTTTGCAAGTTGCGTGGTTCGTCCAGATGTTTCATTCGTTCATCCGCCCTTACCCCAACCGCAAGCCACCCTTTGCTGTTAGGCTACTAGAGGGGTGAATACGGCGTGCCGCAGCATTAAGTTAGAAATAAAACAATATCTAAACCGAACCCCCCGGAAACCAGAGTGGTTCGAATAGTAGATTAACGCTTGACAAACAAGCGCATCCTATGCATACAATTTAACGATTCTAAGGGGAGCAAAAGACCTTTTGTTTTCACTAAGATGAATGGTTGAAGGCGTGTAGAGAGTTAGTCGCGGTTAGAAATAAGTGACTGCCTAAAGAAAACCTGACGTCCTGAGATATGTGAATATCTTTACGATTTACAATTTCAGATATCTACCACTTTTATGGACAAAATAAAAATGTTACGTTCAGTATACACTTCGCGGAGAAAAAAATAGCTCGTGGGAAACGAAATTCCATAAAATATGTTACTGAAAACAATACTGCCTTGAAATTGTGCAAAAGATCGTTTGACTGGAATCAACATCAAGTGCAAGTCCTCAAATTTTATGACTGAGGTCGTGTTTCTACAGGAATTGAAGGGTAAGTGTCATTTACTGTCTATTGCCCTCACAACCACTCACATTCCTAGTCGTTAGTCAATGACAGGTCCAAGGCACTAACTTGACAATATTTAACACACGACCTTTTTCTTCGCCATGTTCATCCCACTTTGGCAACAAAAAGCTTATTGCTTGTAATTAGCTAGCTACAAAGTAGTAGATAAATGTTCATTCGGGGGGAAAATGTGTTTCCTCTAACACATTCTATGTTCCAAAAATATGCGATTCGATGACAAATGCGTTTTTCACGGAAATGTTTTATGTGTATATGTTTACAAAAAATTCGGGGTTCGAAATAAAATTTTTATAAAAAAAACCTGAGCCACAAAACAGATGCACTTGGGAAAAGTTGTTAATGAAAACAATTACATCTGTTGTTTAAAAAATTAATTGAAGGGCAAAACGTGGCTCTAATTGTCTGATTTCTTTGAAAAATTATAACATTCCTCATTCCCTTTATTTTCACATCACAAAAAAATTAACATTTTAAAGAATTTTTTGCTTGATATTTAGAATATGTTCATCACCCAGACTTTGAAACATTGATGCAACATATTTCCTTCCACGAACCTTTCGAAAAGTAATATGTACATTCGTTTTTAAATGCCTTAAATGATTTAGATTCAGTGTTTTCCAATGTTTTATGTTCATTGTTGTTATCTACTTTATCGAAAACATTATACTCTTCTACATCATCATTTAAATTTAAGAAATACAAATCACTGTAAATTAATTTTAAAAATTTTTATGTTTACTGTTAAATGGAGACTAAAATGAACAGTGGAGACAAAACTTTATTGGAGGGTGTAAATATGAACAATTATTTTCAGAATGTGTGGAATGAATTAAAGTTTAATTCAAATATTTTTAAAAGTAAAAGAAACGAAGAGAGAAACAAATTGAATATTATATTTGCAAATATTTATTAAATCATCTCTTGAAGAAAAACGTTTTATTACTAAAAAGCCTAAACAAATACAATAATTAAGTGCGGAAAATTTCACCATGGGTATATAATACAAAACAAACATGTCTTGAAGAAATTAGATTACATACAGGTTTAAACAATTTAACTGAATATAAATCAGAATAATCTAAGGTTAAATGTGAAGTTTGCAAGCATGAATACAAACCATCTTTCTTAAAGAGTCATTTTAGAAACATACTACGTAAATGTCTTAAACCATTGACTAGAAAATTCCAAAAGAAAAACCTCAAGAAAGCAAAGTAAATTGTGTATTTTTGTGGTCACGATTAACAAACCTTCCCCCGTAAAGAGTCATTTAAGAAGCAGAATACATAACGGATCTAAGCCATTTACTAAAACAATTCCAAAGGAAAAACTACAAGAACCCGATGTAAAGTGTGAAATTTATGGCCACTACTACAAACCATACCGCATAAGATGTCACGTACGAAGTAATTTACGTAACAATTTTGCACCTACTTTCCAAAAATTTGTACTGTGTTTTAATGACATCAAACAAACTGTCATAAACCAAATAAAATAAGTTCAAATAGTTGACTCGAAAGTAAACTTAATGTTTTTTTTCTGAGTACAAGAAAGAATATGGTGATAATGTTGAATGCTGTGAAACATCCTTCAAAATAAGTAATAAAAGTATTATGAAAACTACCGGTCTAGAAGAATACTATACGAAAAGTTTTTCCAAAATGTATAAATATTTTTTTCATTTCATTTGCTGTGATTTGTACCTCTTAATTTGCGACAATTTTATGCAACAATTTACTTCTATATTAGATTCAGAACGTATATCTGATGATAAAGATAAATATAATGTTTTCGATGCGGAGGCAACATCAATGAACATGAAACATTGGAGGAACGAATGTATGTCTTTTCGAACGGTTCGAAGAAGGGAGTACGTTGCACGAATATTTCAAAGTCTGGGTCAATAAGTTGTAAACGTATGTCAAAATATAAAGCAAAAAATCTAAAATATTTGATTTTGTGATGTGAAGAAAAGAATGATGAGGTATTTTATTATTTTTCGGAGAAATCAGACAATTTGAACCACTTATTACCCTTTAGTTAAGTCTTTAAACAACAGCAGAGATAATTTTTATACATCAACAACTATTTCCCAAGCGAATCTGTTTTACGCTTCAAGGTATTCTTCCCCATAATATTTTTGCGAACCTCGTATTTTTTTGGAAATATAAATATAATTTACTTGAAGAACGCATTTATCATCGAATTACGTAGATTTGGAACCTAGATCTCGTTCAAGAAAAACGCAATTTGTCCCCGAACGAACATTTCTCTACTACTCTACAATATTGTTGTTTTTGCGAACTATCTTTATGTTATGTATAGTAAAAGCTAAACAGTTTTATGACGTTAATAGCAAGATATACGGGTGGTGGCGTTCTGTGAATCAGCTGATTATTAAGAGGGCGGACTAAAAACAGAATGCAAAAAATATAATATCTTAACGTTGCATGCAGTAAAGCAATGTTTGATATGACAGTGTCAACCAAATTGTTTTGAACAACTCATTTGTATGTCCTAGACTCAGGTTTTTTTCATTATGTTATATCAGTTTTAATTACCGTATGAATCCGAATATTGAATAAAGATAAGAAGTATGAAAACTTAACTAGGTTGGAATTTCGGGAAACAACAAGCAGCTGTCGTGAGAAGCATATTTATCAAATAGTAGGAAACTTTACTACAATGGCGCATGAAAAAACTGTAAATGTTTTCGCAACTGTTTATTAAGATGAAATATAAGGTCAATTTTTCTCTCTGTTGTGGAAATTATAGTGGCGTATAATTATCTAGGTCAAGTTTTATAAACTGTTGTCTGCGGTTCGTGTTAAATAGTTACCAATTTGACGAGCTAAAAACTTCAGTATATTATTTGCGTCTATATAGTGAAATGTGCTAACTAGCTAAAAAAATCTCTTTGTGCCAATATCTGACAGACACAACAGAATACTATAAAAATAACGTTACATTTTTAAAAGAAATAAAATTAAAAATCAAGCAGAGGAATATAATACAAGGTAAAAAAAATTTCAGCATGGGTGAGAAATGTAAAAAAAAAAAAAATTAAAAAATTAAAAAAAAAAAAAAACAGTTGTTTCTCCAAAGTATCTCCATGACTCTACGTACGGTAGAAATCTTTCAAACCAGTGTGTGGTTAAGACTGTGAACAAACCACATGGATCACTACTAAAAATTATCAGCTGCACTGCTAATAATGCCATAAACGTAACTTATATTCGCTCAATAGTAATAAAATATGGACCTGATACGTATACTTGTCAAATACAGAAGAAATTCGTACACTATATATCACAATTTTGTGACAAACTTATTCTTACTAATGTCAAACAAATATATCTACTTAAAATAATATTTTACATAATATCATGACTGCATTGAAATTTTAATTGAATTCCTACGACACAGGAAAAATTAGTTCAGTTTTCACGACTAACACTAATAACACTCTTGGTATCCCTGCTCTTTAACAAAGACCTGCTTCGTATACTTGTCAAATACAGAAGAAACCCGTACACTATATATCACAATTATGTGACGTTAAACTTTTTCTTAATAATGTCAAACAAATATATCTAGTTAAATCAACATTATACATAATATCGTGATTGCATTGAAATTTTAACTGAATTTCTACGACAATCCTAATTTAATTTACACGTTTTATGTTACATGATATTGCGTTATATTAATGTAACTAGTTTTTATTTTTTTTTCTTTTTCTTTTTCAAAATTGGCTAAGTATGACATATTCTTTGTTAAAGAGCAGGGATACCAAGAGTGTTATAAGTGTTCTGAGCCGTGAAAACTGAACTAATTTTTCCTGTGATAAGTCGAGTATGACACGTCCGTTAATAACATCATCGCCTTTAGGCGCGAAGTACTAAACTAACGTGAAGTGTTTTTCGTAGAAAGTTGTTTTCAGTGATGACCCTATTATTTTATTTGTGGAAAGTATGTAGCATGGTCAAATGCAGGTTCGTACGATCTTGTTTGAGGATTACTTGTGATATTTTTTCAGTTAAACCAACGTGTAAAAGCCCATTTGAGCACTTCTGAGGAGTTTCGTAATCATGTTTTTAATTAGCAGGGGACTTTTTAAAACCATAGGAACATAGTTTTAATGTGTCTTTTTTTCATAGATTAAGAGTGCGTGGGAGATAAATAAACGCTGAAAACATTAATTGATTTCTACGCTTTTTTGGAAGCCAATATGGATAAAATACTCAATCACAATCCTAGATAATTGTATCTGCCAACTTTATGAGTAAATATTTATCCAGAATTACTAATTCGTTACGCGTGATCTCTTGCGCCGCAGTCAAACGCACGAGGTTCCGGCATCAGAGATTGTGCCTCAGAAGTTGGTAACACTGGAAACAATTTTGTTTAAAACGTTGGCTAAAATTATTGACTAGGATTGCTATTTTTTAACTTTCGCAAATTGGCTTCAAGAAACCTACAGTTATAGATAAATGCTTTTAGTGTTGAAATTATTTACCTCGCCCTCTTACCGCACTAGAAACAACTTTGATAGTTAGGCCTATACAATAAAAAAAGTTCCCATGCTACGCTACAACACGACTCGCGGGCCAGGTCCAATAAATCTTAAAATAAGTATCTCTTTATTTCGTCCTGTACAAGTTACAAAACACATATAAGAAAAATCAAGCTTCTTAAATTCGTTAATACCATTTAATAAAACAAACTGCGTGTGTCATTTAAGTTATCGATGTAGTGATTAAACTAGGTAGACAAAACGACTATTTCATAAATGAATAAACTGAGTTTATTTTCAAGAATTTCTTTATCTATTAGTGTTAGCAATAGCGTTTAAATGTTGAGAGTTATTCATTGCCATGTCTTTGTTTACTTTTAGAGTACAACACAAGGTTTGGTTAAAGTGCAGTTTGTTTAAACGTCACGAAGAGAAACTGTTTGAAACCAGCAACCGTTGACATTAATGCAAAATTTTGCACAGCCATAGCCATCTTTAGTAGACGGCCGTGGTCATAAATCTGGCAACACTGCCAAGAAGGGTCAATTTAACACCTTCTTCAACTCTGGCTGTCCCTGATTCGTTATCTTGTCTACACGCCGACGAATCAGGGACAACCATTGCCGTTGGAGAGCTAAATAAAGTGTTAAAATGACCCTTCTTGGCAGTGTTGTCAGATTTATGGCCGCGGCCTTCTACTAAAGATGGCTATGGCACAGCGCAGCACAGTAACTATGTTGCACACTTAAATTAATAACTTAAACAAGATCCAAGCACGTGTACATATTTGCAAATAAAAACTTAATCCGTCTCATGAATAAAATGTGTGTTCAGAAGTAAAATTTAATATATAAACATCAATTAATTTTCGCTAACCATACATTCGGCTTCAGATTCGTGTACCTGGTAAATGAGTTACTAGTAATGTATTGAAGTTCAGGCTTAAACTCTGTACAGTTTTTCCAACTAAGCAGAATTTACTAAACATACTGATACATAAGTTTACGTTGACCAAATATTTAACAATTTTATTTAATAATAACCATTCACATAGTCTTACACTCAGTGAAATATTCCAATAGAATCTCGATAGGTTTTAATCGTTTGATGTAGAAATAATCTTTTTCCCACTCCAGCAGCTGTACTGAACCATGATCTGGGAGCAGCGATCTCGCTGATAGACGCAATCGTAAATTAATTCCAGATAACACCGGATTTGATGTCCTTCGTAAAGAGTACCCTGATCACGGTGTCCGCGCAAAAAAAAAGCCCTCGGGTCTCGCCGCAGCATTATCACCCGAGGGCGTAATCCCTTTCAAGCGGTCGCTTCGCCAGACTAATGGAACAAGTTATTTTAATTATTCGCCGAGAACGAAACACCCCTTCCCTCCTCCCCTTCCTCCTAAAACCATTTTACCGACTCCTCACTTGGCTCTTCGTGCTCCTAAATTTGTCCACCCCTATCCCTATCCCAACGCGAGCCTACCCGCAGGCTACGTATCTGATTAATTACCTGTCGGATAGAAGGCGGTCGCACACACCCCCTCACACCCCCTGCCCAGCGGTGACCCTTGACCCGAGCGAGTTAACCCTGTTAGCCGCGGACAGGAAGTGGGCCGGCCGACCTGCGGCCGTGCCGTCCATTCGGGAGGAATCGGCTTTCTCCGTCGCCAATCCCGTGGAACGTGTGGGCGTAGATGGGATGGGCTAGGAACTATTCTCCCTTAGATTGGACACCGGCACTGCGAAACTACTCAGACAGATAATTTTATGTGGATTCCACTGTAAAAATTAAAATTCGTATTTCTAAATATTACTTTACAGTTAACAGAAAATAATTTCGGCATTCGCAACTAATTAATAGCCTGCCAAATGTAGCTATATAATTATAAGTATGTATCTTTGAGCACGTTTTAGGGAATTAACATTTTTTTCTCTCAGTTTTCATGATATTGCAAAAAAAGACATTGGTAGTGTGGGTAACCTACAGATAAAGAAAAAAATTCAGCGATTGCAAATGCTGGCGTTTTACAGGTGTACATGTGTGTAAATTGATGTATGAGTTTAAATTTAACAAATAAAAATACATACATATACAGTGTGTAAGGACATTAATAGCCCAAACTACGGGAGGTGGTTCCTAATTAAAAATAAAGTAGAAATTATAAAGGACACTTTCAAGAAAAGTGAATATTAAGGGCGGAATAAACCATTGAAAATCGAGTTTGAATAACGTATTTTGTTAAAATATTAAAAAAACTGTTAGAAGTTAAATAACGATTCTTTGGGTGGTGTTAAGTATTATTAAGATTTTTAAAATTTAATAATTTCAGCCTTCTAACCTTCCTTTTTCATGAAAATAATAAGGGCTGCCTCCCTTATGTCGCATAAAATTACGTTGGCGTTACGTTTTGTGAACATTACATATTGTCTATTCGAGCAGCACACCGTAAGGAACAAAAACAAGTCCTCCTGTCGCAAATGCCAAAAATTTACCGTTTACCAGAAAATGGACACAACTATTCTGTGCCTGGTATGTAGACAAGAAGTGTTACATCCGCTAAGAAATGGATTTGTACCATGCTCACAGAAAAATGCAACCCGTGATGCAGTTGTTGATGCATGTCGCAAAATGCATTTACATAAGCTTAAAAACATGCCTATGCACTACTCGGTTAATCTGAACACCCATCGCGGCGATCCGGGATTCGAATTCCGCTGGATACGATCTCCGGTGGGTTACAGTCCCAGTTTATCGTGTCAGGCGATGTCGCTGGTCGGCAGGATTTCTCAGATAACTCCCGTTTCCTCCGCCCTTTTATTACGGCAACCCTCCCTCGTAGGGTCTCATTCCATTGTCACAATGCAGAGATGATGGCATCGTACAGGCCAAAAATCAGAATGTCATCAACCAGTTTGCAACTATCCCCGCCCTAGGTTGCATCGCCGGTACGATATTTATTTATTTATAAGCAAAATACGTATATGACATACTAATATTCTTTTAGAATGCACTAATGGTTGTTCCGATGTTTATGGATTTCACGGATTTACGTCGTCAAAATAATAGCATTTTGTAAATTTTGCTAAACAGCAATAGTCAGGCTAACCGAGTAGCGCATAGGCATGTTTTTGTTTTTAATATTATGTAACTGCATTTTATGACATGCATCAACAACTGCATTACGGGTTTCATTTTCCTGAGAGCAAGGTGCAAATACATTTCTTAGCCTACACACCAGACACAGAACAGTTGTGTCCATTTTTCCGGTAAACGGTGCATTCTAGGTATTTACGACAAGAGGATTTTTTTTTTGTTCCTTACGGTGTACTGCTCGAATAGACAACGTGTAATGCTTACAAAACTTAACGCCAACGTAATTTTATGCAATATAAGAGATGCAACAGTTATTATTTTCATGAAAGAGGAAGGTTAGAAAGCTAAACTTATTAAATGTTAAAAATCTTAGTAATAATTTAGACCACCCAAAGAATCGTAATCTAACTCCTAGCCGTTTTTTATATTTTGACTATGTACACTTTTCAAACTCGATTTTCAAGGGCTTGCTCCGCCCTTAATGTTCGCTTTTCTTGAAAGTGTCCTACATAATGTATACTTCACTTTTCATGAGGAATCACCGCCCAGAGATTGGGCTGTTAATTTCCTTACACCCTGTACACACACACACACACACACATATATATATATGTATATATATGTATATATATATGTATATATATGTATATATATATATGTATATATGTATATATATATATGTATATATATGTATATATATATATATATGTATATATATATATATGTATATATATATATGTATATATATATATGTATATATATATGTATATATATATATATGTATATATATGTATATATATATGTATATACACACATTAGTTGTGCTTATACGACTTTTTAATATTGTATTACATTTGAATAAAGTTTGTTGTCTGAAACAGAACTTAATATATTAAATTATTACTGTTTTTTTTACATATAATAAATTTCTTCTGCATTTCTAGGAGAACATCCTGACAGAGCATAGTGATTTAACTTCAATGCAAACTATTTAATTTCAATAACAATAGTTTTTTGATATTTCTGCAAATAAAACAAGAAAATTTTCAATGTGTCCGTATACTTACGAGCAGATTATGGAATTTTTTTTATTTGAAGAAAGCGGTATTTCTTTTCATGTTATAAACTTTATAAATTGTAGTTATTTTTGATAATTTTAGCATTATTCTTAACAGCGGATAGTGTATTTTGAACCTAAATTAGTCCATTACGTCTTTGATTTATTATAAGGTAATTTACTGTTTTCGCTGTGTTTCGTGTCGCGAAAAAATTATACGTTTCGTAATTACTCAGGCGTACGACAACAGTGAATGTCAAGAAATAATTGAATGTAGGCTACAAAAAAATTAAAAACTATTAATAAACTTTATTTATTATACTTTTCATATACTTGACGTTTAAGTATTTAAAATTGTCAAAGTTATGGCTTGAAGCTTTTGTAACCTTGACTTACATAAGCCCTTCATATCAATTACGGATGAAGGGGAATCTAACATTTTATTACCGTCGAAAAATATTTTAGTCGACTGAACAGTCCATAAAATATTAAGAACAGATAGTTCTCAATGAAAAATGCTAAATAATAAGCTGTGCTGGAGATAAAACAATGGCTGGTATTACTAGAAGCAGAAAAAAGTACAGTTTGACGTTAACGAAGCGTACATGCGAATTAATGGATTCAAAATTTGAACTCAAAGCTTGAGGGTGATTCAAAACAGTGCATGTACACAGAGTTCTTTTAATTTTGAAAAGAAGCCCTCTACATTTGCCGAACAACAGCGCAGATTCATCAAATAATTATTGTACTCGTCACAACAGCCTAATTACAAATTCCCATTCCTGTTTAAACGAGCTCCCAGTTCTTTTGATCACCGCCGGGTTAATTTAACTAGCGACCGCTACATGGACCGGGCTAATATTTGTGCTGTTGAGGGGCTAATACGGCGGCCGCGCCGTGATTAACAGCGCACGCCTTCATTGTATGCAACCGAGCGATACAGCTCAGCTACAATGGCTGCCTACACAAAGCCGGGCAGGGGCGCAGGCAGAGACTACAAGGTTCGCGTCTTGCTCTGCGGGTTTAGTCGTCGCGGGAGAAGGGGTGTTCGGCTAGTGCCTGACGGCCGGAGGGGGGAGGGGAATGGTTTGGAAGGGTGGGTGCTGTAGAATAGGGTTCGTCCCTCGAGGGGGGGTGGCTGCAGGTGGCATGAGGAGGCAGCCCTGGAGTTATGAAGGCCCGGTTGGCTTCCGATATCAGAACTTCCAACTACTACTCTAGTTGGAAGTGAAATTGTTCCCCTTAGGCAGTCCCAGAAGACGGTTCAATGACCTGCCGTTTCTTACGAAGATTACGAAGTTAATGTAAGGGTGCGGGCTTAAACCTAAGTCAGTATTTCGCATTTCAAATTAAGATAATATCGAGGAATTTATAAACACAAAAATTAAACCTAAAAACTTGAACAAAGGACGACCATATATAACGTTATTTTTTATACGTCAAATATAACGTAACCGTTGAATTAATTGCGAGAGTTTGTGGCGTTTAATGGCGCTGTGCACTAACTTACGTCTAGACAGAGCACGGGAAAGTACTTGGAATACCTTTTACCGTGCAATCAAAATGGATTCTAACCCACGACATCCAGAAAAACGAGTCATAGAAGGAACTGTATCACACGTACAGCAAAAAAAAGGGATTATTCGTTCTAAAACATTTTTTAGTTTATGTAATCAAGTACTGTTTTGCTTAGAGGTACTAATTTAAATATTTCGCAGGAATTATATACCAATAACACTTCGTAATACTGCAAAAATAAAAAAAATAAAAATCACGTGAATTTTTTTCAAAGAAAACGTGATTTTGTAATTGATACGAGTAGGTAAATCTACCAACGAAGTACCAGAACAATATCTAGTTTTATTCAATATTTGCATAAATATGGCAACGCGCTTAACGGATGAGTGGAGGTAACTGCAAGATTACGACAAAATATAAAGCGCACTCATCGCACTTAGCGGCTCAGTAAAAGAATAAACCATGTTTTATCTTAATTTACATCATTTGGTATTAATGACGAAATATTTTAGCTACAGTCGGTCTTTTAATATACGTGTCTTCCTAAATTAAAAAAGGTGAATAAATGGTATCAAAACACCTGTTTATTTTAAGGTTGACTTACAAATTGTGTTCATGGTGTACGAAAGACCTCAGCACCCCTATAAAAATAAAGAACATTCAGAATTATGGAACCGCAACTGTGTTATTATTATATTATGAATTTTCTATATAATTATCTTAAACAGTCACACAAGAAACGCCCTAAGAATAAATTAAACATTTCCCACCACTCTTCTAGTTTGTTTTAGGAACTTTCTTTTCTTTGTTACACCAATATCGCGCTTGCTGCAAATATTACTATACATGCTTATAACAAAAACGGATTGTATGGACGTACGACACTTAAACGTGTGTGCAAGAAACCAGCACTGCTGTGTATAATTTCACACGAGTCAATTTGATTAGTATCATCCATGTGTTCACCTAACGTAATTTCGGAAAGCTTTGGAAATCCTAAATCAAGGTATATAGCCCATGAATCAAACCTGTTCCCCTTAAATGTGAATACAGTGCTTCATCGCGTCGCTTCCTCACTCGGCAAACAAGTCATGAATGTCGAATAAATTACAATGGCGACGTATGGATATCTCTTGAAAAGTTTAATCTGTTTGTAGTATCTAGCATGACCCAAGCAAAAAAGTTAATAGGGCGAGGTATATAAATAGTCGCTGAGTTCTACGATTCAGATCTGCAGTTTTTGAAAGTCAGTACAGAAATATTGCAAAACAACAATCCTAGAATATATTTGCGAATTTTATGAGCAAACATTCACCCAGAATAATGCAGTTGTTAAGGGGGATTGATCCTTGTCAGATCGGTTTTACGGTTTTCCTTATAAATCAAGGAATATACACATTGTTTTACTTTTTTCACGCTGACAAGGCATAGTTTACCGTTTCAATCACTTTATGTCATCCATATGGTATTGTTTCTGTTAATGTTGCGGCCTCTGTAGTCGCTCCCGTAAATAAAGCAATTTTTCCTTTTCAGCTGTTTCCCGTTGCTAAATAATGAATAAATTATGGTTCATTAATTACAGAAAATCGATTAAGTTTGTATCTATGCCTTGTCGTAACAAAAGTTTTGATACATAGACTGGAACAGAAGTTATCGAGAAGAAACACATAAATCCGAGGTGGTAGGGATCAATACACCTTAAACGTGATACCTTGCGCCGCAATTAAATGAACGATATTTCAGCGTCAGAGATGGTTCTTCAGATATGCGTTACTCGATAAAATGTTTTTCTCAGGAAGTTGGGAAAAATTATTATCTGGGATAACAGTTTTTTTTTTATTTCTGCAAACTAACTTGCGAGAAACCTACAATACTGAACTGACGCTTTTAGCTCTGAATTATATACCACGCACTCTTACGCATGAAATATTTTATGTGACTTCAGCGCTCCACATTTGTGACATATAATCTTAAATATATTTGTATTGCTCAGCAGTGTACTACTGACTGCCGGAATGCTCATGTTTTAGAAGGCAGAGGTCTAAATACCATAAATACGCTAAGGAATAGGACAGTTGTCAAGGCAACATTTAAATTTAGCCGTTTACCGTAAAATATTTATAAATAAAACACAAACTCATTGTTTATTATAATGTGAAACTAACGAGATAAGCTAGAAAATTAAACAATATTCGGTTTTTCGACTCAAGCAGTGAAGAAGGGCTTAACATATTAGTAGAGACATGCGATATTCGCGTTTATTTTCATACAACAGGCTAGACTGTAAGCGATTGTACGTTTGCTCTACGTCTCCTGTTGGCCTACAAATTCTTTGTTTGCCGCAGAGATTTCTTCTGACTAGTAATTAAAAGTTTCTCTATGTAGCCATTGGGGTCCCTAGAAGGAAAAGACTATTAAAATAGTGTGATTGGTAAGTCGGGAAGTCAAGACTAGTGAATAAATGTCGTGCAGAGTACGAAAATTTGTATACCCACAACTATTTACAGTACGCGCGTGAAAGCTTGTTCAGAGTATTGACCAGGTCGCCGGTTAATAGCAGACTGCCCTGTCGGCCCAGCTAAAGGGAGCGATTCAGCTCAGTTTTCTACGTCTTTATTTATTTTTATATTTGTACCATATATATATATATATTATTTTAGACATAAATTGTGGTTAAATCTTCCTCTTAGGAAACTTTTGTATCTCTCATTGTTTTTGCATAATGAGTAGTAAACGTCAAAATTTGCACTTTACGGTTTTAAGTGCGCCACTAAAACCAACTGACAAACCAAACCGAAAAAAAATCCACAGTGCATAACAATGTTGTAGGCTATGATTTGACATATATAAAAACAAAAAATAAAATACTGTTGCATTTAATAAAAAATGCTGAAATTTGAAATGAAAATTACAAATATATATCAAAAATTTTTTAGAAATGCAAAAAAAAAAAATTTTTTTTGTTTTACATATGTCAAATCATATCCTATAACAGTGTTATATAGTGTGAATTTTTTCAGTTTGGTATGTCAGTTGGAAGTGCAAATTTTGACGTTTACGACTCACTACGCAAAAACTATGAGAGATAAAAAGTTTCCTAAGAGGGAGATTTAATCACAATTTATGTCTAATATGAGAAAAAATATATATGGTACAAATATAAAAATAAGTAAAGACGTTGAAAACTGAGGTGAGCCGCGCCCGGGCGTAGTCTACCGCAATTTTCATAATCCATTTTTTTATTTTTTATCTGTACCAGATAATTTTTTCTTATTTTAGACAGAAAATGTGACTAAAATTGGCTCTTATGAAATTTTTTTATCTCTCATAGTTTTCGCGTAATGGCTTGTTAAAGTCATATTTTGCATGTTTCCGTTTTAACGACTACACTAAAACCAACTGATATACCAAACTCAAAAAAATCACAGTAGATAAAGGCGTTGCAGGCTACAATAAAATGCTCATAAAATTAAAGAACAAATATTATTAGAATTTAAAAAAATTGCTGAAACTGAAAATAAAAATTTTAAATATTAAATATATTTTTTAAAAATACAAATAATTTTTATTCTTTAATAACATGAGCATGTCGTTATAGCCTGCAATGTCTTTATTCACTGTGATTTTTTTGAGTTTGGTATGTCAGTTGGTTTTAGTGTAGTCGTTAAACGGAAACGTGCAAAATATGACTTTAACAAGCCACTACGCTAAAACTATGAGAGATAAAAAAATTTAATAAGAGCCAAATTTTGTAACATTTTGTGTCTAAAATAAGAAAAAAAAATATCTCGTACAAATAAAAATTAAAATAATGGTGATCAAAATTGCAGTAGATCGCGCCCTTAAGGGGAAGATGTACACTACACGGCGGCACCTGCGCACGTTGGAGCAGCTGCACTCGTTTGATCACCTCTGCACGCTTCGCCACGCCTGGTGTCTGGCCGGCACCTGCCGGTGTTCGATTACAGCAGGGTGTATGCCACGATGTGACAGGTGCAACCACATTACCACGGTGGCAGTTGTGCCACCACAGCGACCAACCTACTGTAGAGCTGTCATACACGTGATTGACATCACATATAAGCTTGTGGTCAACGAAATCTCAGACTGTGCTTCGAAATAAATTGGAAATATGAATATTACATGCCTCCAACGACATATTTAGATTTTCTTATAAATAATAAACTCGGTGACGAAAACCCAAACCTGTAGTACTTCCAGATTGCATCATCAACAGAGATGATGATGTCACGGGAAAACCTGACTATTTGCTGAGTTTCAACGCGCGTTTAACTTACAAGAAGGTTACTGGCTTTCACCTGTACGCAGATTTGCTGTCCTATTTGACTGAGCAAATAATAATGCAGCTATTTTAATATTTGGTACCTATTATTGGTCTGCAGTCAGCTACCGTCAGACGTACATCGTCCAATCATATGTGCTGCAGTTAACTACAAAGTTTTCAAGGGTATGTTGATACAAAATATTTTCGCGATATGCCATCATCTCTAACTACTATTATTTGCCTTCTCCCTAGCGAGATATGCACGCATCTCAAGTCTTCAGGCATTCCGTGCATACAACTCGCCGAGTTTCTTATGTTCCTCCTCTGTTTTCATTTCCTTAAAACATCCTTTAAGAGACCCTGGGTGCTACAACCCCCCCCCTCCCTCCCCTTCCGAAACCTACCTGCTCCAGCCACGCAGCCATCTGCGTCTACTACTTGCACAGTCTTCAACGGCCTCGTATTTCCCCAACCCCTTCACCCTTAGAAAGATGCGAAAGTTTCTATTGTTTAATGGAAAATACTAGCGACCTGCGAAGTTTACCTTTGGAGTCTCATCTCGTTCGCAGCGTCGGAGCAGCCATTAGGCTCGCTTGCGCGACGTATCAGCGAGAGCGGTAATAGCTTTTCACACTTACTAAGATGAAAAACGTGTCCCTGGATTAAAAGCTGTACATAAACATGAACCACGATTTTTTTCTAAGTGTAATTTCTAAAGAATCTTTTCTTTCTTTTCAGTTTTTCTTTCTTTTTACTATTCATATACATAACCATGCGAAATAAGCACATTTCGTATTGAAATATATCACGTGCGTAATTAAGGACAGGTTGTTTCCGCGCTGATTATTTTTAAACCTAGACGAGAGCAGGTATCAAAAATCTAATTCGCAATTATTTTAAATTGTTTTTTTTAACTTATTGCCTAAATTTTTATAGACAGAAAATACTTTGATTTTAGTTATTTATGTAATTAACAAAATTTGTGTTAATTTACTTTATAGTCAAAACTTTATACTTTATTGTCTTAAAGAAAAGTTACACATCACAGGAAAAATTATTTAAACAAAACTGCGAATCTTATTGACATCTGCCCTCGTTTAAGCTTTAAAAAGTAATTATCTAAAAAAAAAAAAAAGCAGAAACAAGTGAGAATGGCCTTAATTCAAGGTGGTAATACATCAAGAATAGTTTTGCCGTTCATAATTAAGACTAACGCATTAAAACATCAAACTTATTGTTATTAAATAGTAATTAGAAACATTAGACTAATTTTATGTCATTGTCATAGCCAGTAAAATAATACATTACACTATATTAAAAAATAATACTGAATTATCCTTTACAAATTTACGTCAGGAAGATAAACCATTGTCCAAAAATTAGGTTTTAGCTTCCTATTTGGTATAACGAGTTGTTCTTCAGTCATTAATATTACCTAAGTAAATACATTGTCAGTTTTCGTAAATAATAGTTTACTACCAGAAGTTAAGTTAGCAGCTCGTTCGCATTATTTTAATAGTAATGGGACATAAATGTAGCAAACACATACGATATGGCCATGCAGTGACGATGATGATACCAACTGTAATTAGCGACAACTAGGGACACATTCGAGTGTAAGTAATGTTCCAAACCCATGTGCATGTCAGTTGCGTTCTTGATTGTCCTTCAGGGTTATGAATATTGCATTTTAACATTCACGGGCACTCGCGCTAACTACTCAGTTGTACAAGTCTCACTGTCAAAGTAATACTGTCACGTGCCCGAATAAGTCATCTGTAAGGAGAGCAACGTTAATTCTTGTACACATTTGAACATTCAGGTTTGAACGATTTCTTTGATATTGGATGGTTTACAATCCAAAACAACTTAACACTGGAGAAGCTAAACACCACTAAGGTTTGTTTTTGAACACGTTGCTTTATTACCCCACGAAGGAAATTTTAGTAGTCGCTCCATACTGTAAAACGATACAAACAGATTATTTATTTACATTAAAAACATTAATATTTTTTTTAACTAAAGCTTATAAATATTTTAAATTAATACTTTTAGGAAACTGCTTCCGCTTATGTGGTAGGATCGGTCTATAGACACGTCACACTGGAAGGAATTCCCATGCAAATACTCACCCTAGTATACTCAAAATTATAATTTCGAAGACTGTGTTCACTACACATAGCAGAATAAAATCCCCGACATCGTGTAATTTGCATAATGTTTTTTTTTCTTGACGTTATAATTAATCAAAATAATACTAAACCTCGTAATCCATGGATGACAATAAAACTAAATACATCATGCATCCCGTAGTACTTGCTTAACATGAAAACATAAGCACCTTATTTCACAGAGAACTCAAAATTTACCGTTTACAGAGGTTACATACAAATTCAGCTGAGATTGTGTTATACTAGAGCCCCCAAAAATCAATAAACCAACAATTGTAAAACCATAGATGCCGAAATATTAGAGTCATCTAATAAATTTGTGTTCAATAGATCAAACTAATTATTTTAAAAAAATATGTGAATATTAAAATTAAAAATTATTCAAAATAATAGTTTTCTGTTTAAATTAAAAGTTAAAAATTAAATCAAATATATCATTTTTGAAAATGTGTTTTGATGTTTAGTCAATTAAAAATATAAAAGACAATATTTTTCTGGGATGCAAATATTGTTCTATTCGAATGTGTATACTAAAACGAATTTTTTACAGATTTTTTCCTTGCACCACGAGAGTTTCGCGTCGTTTCTGGAAGTGAAGGCTAGGTAATGTATTTCCAAGTACAGCTCCCGTCTTGCATTTAATGAGTCCGCAACGTGCCCAACATACCTGGAGCCTGCAGCGAAATGGAAACAGAAATGTGGCAACGCTGCTCCATGCGCCTCAGGTGTCCTGGGCTAGAGGCACGTGACGCGTCAAGTTTCAGTTACGTAGTTACGGGCCGAGCAGGGGTTCAGCGGGGCGCGCATGCGCACACCAATCCTTGTCAGGGGGTGGTCGACGTCTTGTCTGGCAAAGGGGAGGGGGCTGGAAGGTAGCGTCGGTGGTCACGTGCCGTGTTCACGTGATCTCGCCAGTTGCCGGGTTCGTGCGCGGAATTTATCATCGCCCTACGCGGTGGGGAAACTACCCTCTTTCCCCATCCTCTGGCGCTAACATCTCAACCCTCCGTTTTTTCCCCTCCCCAAACTCCTGCTCTTCCTTCTGTCTCTATCCCATCCCCCTGGGAGGCAGAGCAAAGACTTACCACCTTCACGAGAGTAAGCACGGAACTTTGTTACTGTCTTTGACTGCCAGATTGGGACGTCGGCGGGGCGTGCGTTGCATGGCCTTCAACTTAACAAAAATTAAATTGGTATTTTATTCACGCCACTTTCCTGAATCCAAAGCGTTGTTCAATGTTACTTGAAAAAGAGAGTGGTAGACAAATATGTGCTAAAAAAGAAAGTTTTAAAGCTACACGTTTTTGAAAGTCAATATGAAAAAACTACAAAACAACAACCCTTCATAATGATATCGATGGCCTAGTCCAAAAGGGAAACAACTAAAATTATTGAAATTTTTTAGTTTTGCTCACCAACACATGGACAGAAATTCACTCTACCCATTGAAAAAAATTACTACGCGTAAATTCAATTGTTTTAATAGCATGGCACCTTATTCTGATTACCGGTAAAGAGCTAACAATTTTATTTATTTCATTCCAAAGGGTGACAATTTCAGCAAAGGCAGACTATAAACAGTTTAGACATATTAAATAGTTGCCTATACTTTTACTTCAAATTATCACCAACCAAATACGTAAACTAACAGATTTTTAGGCGAAACAGAAATCTTTCTATTTCACTCAAAACTGGGAATTTTGAGTTGTTTCCTTTTTGAACTGGACCATCGATATTAACCAGTATTATAAACAAATATTTACCCAGAATGGTGCATTTGTTAGGCTACACAGAGAAAAGTGTTTGGTTGAGTCAACCGTACATATGTTCGTATGTGGCGAAACAAGCGTGTAAGCGCCGAAGCAACCAAATATATGGTTGCCTGGCTGATTCTGTTACCTCAACAGGAGGGGTTAGTCCCTTTAAACCAAAATTTTCCTTAGACCAACAAAATCAATTTGTTATGCATTTCACAGATTGTTCAGCCAACAAACATTTTGTTGGATGAAATATATATATTTGTTTCGCCATATACAAACTTGCTTGTGGTTATTTACTTAAATTATGCCAAGATCAATTTTCAGGAAATAGTTCGAAGCTGAGGTCGAGAACTTCTGTTGATTTTTGTAAGTTCACGTAATCTAATGTTTCCTCAACTAAACATCTACTTCTGGAACTTCATTGAAAATACTAAAGGTAAAAATTTACGGATCTTAGTATCTTACGCACCATAATCATAATATACTTGGCGATTTATCCAATTTAAAAATTAATCAGGTTCTTGCTAATAATTTATGCTTAAGAGTGTTTTTGTGTAAAATTGTATCCTTCAAATACTAAACACAAAATTTGTTTTAAATTTTGCCTACAAAATGTGTGTGTTTTATTTTTTCGCTACTTCTGATATGCAAATATATATCTAACAGTTAAAAATAATTAACTGTATTCAGCTCAAAAAGAGGCATAAGTACTTCATATTTTGATAAAGTTGTTCGGTAATCATGTATGATTAATACGGAAATGATAATAAAGTTCGCTGCATTAAAAATTATTTATTATTCTCATCTTACAAAATCAAATACTTCCGATTCCAAAATTTAAAATCTTTCAGCTAAATAATAGTAACTTAGTGGAAAGAAAGCAATTAATTTTTACTAATGCATTCTAAGGATCGTTTAAATAACCTTTGCTTACGGAAACAGAGCAAAACTTTCCGGCGCCCTTTGATTTGTAACCAAGCATGTGTTCTAGTCTTTTGTGAGCCATGTTCAAAAATAAAATACTGACTTATCGATAAGTGATTTAGGCATTAAGTTAAAAAATACTAAATTTTACTAACAAAGTGATGAGGAATTGTGGTAAATAGTATTTAATTATAATTGTATGAATGGATTGCAGATCAAACTATATATATATATATATATATATATATATAAAATAACCAGTCGTTTTATTTTTGGGGGGGGGGGGGGATATACGTTTGCGTTGTAAGTAGACATAATATTTTAATTTTTTTTTTTGTTTTAAATAAATACCCTCTCCCCCCATATGTTTTGTCATTCACTATGTTTAAAAACTTTCAATCTTCGGAATATGATTATCGATTACCTGGATTACTTACCTCGTAGGAATGTGACTAAAATTATATCATTAAAAGAAACTTGCACATGGGAAATATGTCGTTGAAAAAAATGGAAAATGTATTTTTAAAGCAATGTCACATAATCTCGACCGACAATGGCGAATCGTAGATGCGTTTGCTTAGCAACTACAATACAGTTGCTCCTGAACGACATTTAAAGCACTTCGTCCTATTGTAGGGAATTCGAAGGCTTGTAAAATGATACAGTACACTTACGGTTGCAGTATCTGGAAAATATACGTAAATTGAAAATCAATTTGTGAAAGTTGAGAGTCGCAATCTTGTTGTAATAGCATTGGAATAGCAACAACAGCAAATAAATGTGGCTGATGTGATTAACTCCGACCATACATTGAATCGGAATCACCTTAGAGACGTGAGAGCAGTACATCGCCGCTGCCCTCCGGACTCTTAGCTCGGCCCATTTGACGCATTATTTGACGTCGCAGATGACGAGCGGGAAAAACAAGTGGCAGTCGAAAAAAAAGTGTGACGTCACAAGCAGACGACGTAAACAAATATGGCGGCTGCCTAGCAGACGACGAGCTGGAAAAACAAGTGACAATCGAAAAAAAAATTAAAATTCAAAATGAAAATTCAAACGTGACGTAATCAAATATGGCAGACGTGACGTTATCAAACATGGCAGACGTGACGTAATTCAAGATAGAGGCCTGTCCGCATGCCCACAGCCTAAAGTCCGTGTCCTAGCTCTGAGACCCTAAGTGAGTGAGAGATTTTGGTCAGTGATTAACATTAAGGGTTGTTAGCGCTGGCGAGGGGAGACATGAAGTCAGCGTGAAGCAGCGCTGGAATGAAGGGGCGGGGGAAACGGGATATCCCCGAGAAAACCCGTGGACCAACGGCATCGTCCGGCTCGATTCCCACATGTGAAAATTCGGGGTCCGACCCCACCGGGAATCGAACACGGATCGCTTTGGTGGGAGGCGAATGGTCTGACTTTTCGGCCACCGCGGCCCCTGCGACACTAAGGGCCGTATCTATAGACCTCTTTCGAATGACAACCAACTGCTCACCAATGCTTTCTCTATAGGGATAGCAGCTGGTTGTCACTCGAAGAGGTTTATAATATCGGCCCTAAGTTTACTGAATCATTTTACTCGTCTTTGAATTACCTACAATGTGACGAAGTGCTTTAAGGCCTCGCTTTTTAGTTTTGCAGTGGTTTCGAAAATTTTTTTTTTTTAACGCAAATTAATACATATATCAAAAATTCATTCTGGCATTTTTAACACTTATATATCATCGTTTGTATCTAAATTATTTGTTACAATACACCAAACTGATTTTTAGATTTTTGTCTCTAAACTAGCAGATATTTTGTTGTCAAAATAAGCCAAAATGAATGAAAATAATTCACACTATCACAGACACGTACTGTCTGCAATCAATAGGTGCAAGAGGCAAAGAAAGGATTATTCACTTCCAGAACCGCATTAAGGGCACTGACTACCTGCGCGTTAAAAACTCAGAAATGACGGAGACATAGGGGCGACCTTAAAATGCGTAGCAAATGCTGCATCGCCTCAACGAGACAAGCTCTAAAATAGCGTGCAATCTTCCCGCCGAGCCGTTTTTACTCATGAACGTTAAGCGATGACCTTATTATATATTGGTGGAATGTCTGTAGCAATCTAAGATTCGCATACATCCTATTAGTACATTTTCAAGTATGGCAGTCTGAAAAGGGCGTTTTTACCTATTTTGGTGGCTTAGAAACAGTGTTTTTGATGATCATGGTGTCTTAACATGAGGTTCCGACCTTGTCTGAAGTGTGTTTTCTTTTCATACGTTGGTACAATGGGCACAGGGCACACATGGAATTGTATCGTAGAAAAATCCTTTTTACGGACACATTGCAACGCACTTGAAGCGTGAGGTAGGAGGCCACCTTAACCAGAAAAAAATCTGCTGGCTGTTTCCTGCAAGCATGGACAGCGCCAAGCACTCAAAGATCTAATACCGTTTCTCTTGAAACGCACCAACGCTCCGCCATTGCCTAGCGACAAAATTACGTGGCTGGATTTGATTCCCCTCTACACGTTCCGTTAGTTTGAACGGAACACGCCTCTTACTGAAATTCAATTTACTGAAATCATATCGAAAATTACGCCCAGGCGAGCGCGGCAGATCCCATCTCAGAGCGTATCCTCAGCAGCCCCGCTGCTATTTAGTTTCGACAGGCGCCCAGTTACTATATGCGTCACCCATCAATGAGGAAATTGTATGTCGCGTGCACGGACGACCCGCCTGAATAATTCAATTAACGCGTAATTATTATCTCGCCCGGAAATTACAGCACTTCCTTTTTAACTGCTTCAATATCCTGTGCCCACGCTCAAATGTTCGCTTCGCGTAGCTGATTGGCTGTCATGTCTGCTCTAAAGAGAAAATCATTCACAGTTTGCAGTTATTCATGAAAGTAAGTAACAAACGGAATATTACTAACGAATTGTCATTATTTACTCGTCATTCAATAACTTACTCTCGTATGCACTGATACCGTAACTATTTAATGCCATTTCTTCTATATCGTTCTTGTGCTAGTTTCTAAATTTTGGAGTAACAAAATTGTAATAGTGTTGAAAATGAAGCTTACGATAAAATGTATATGTATAATAACATTATTTTCTTTTCTGTATTTCTTCTTCAAACCTTCACTTGTGAAATTATGGTCCATATTTTACAAGTCTACATCAAAAAGTTTGTAAAGTTATGTTTCTGATTCAGAGAAATTGTAAAACAGTTTAGGTTCATTGCTTGGGACTAAGAGCTAGTTTGGTATAATGCGTATTCCTTTCGGTTTTGTGTCTAATTATTTATAGTTAGTGTGTAGTTTCAGTGAATTAAGTAAGCTTTTACATATTTTAATTACATTTGTTAGCTTTATCGTGGTTAAATGAAAGAGAATTCGCATGATTTAAATATCACCATGTCGAAGTAATATCGAAAATAAATGAATAAATGATCAGTTAAATTTGCAATAATAAGTATCAACGTTTTATTTTAGTTGATTTTCTGGAAAGCAAAGTTTATCTTGAAAGACAGCAAAGAACAGTACCGAAATAAGTATAGTCTATTCACGGTAAAGTGAGTATTTCGAGGTCCTCTTCACACAAACAAACGTTTTTGTGACCTCCTGTATTAACTTCTGAAAATCGTCAACTTTTTAGTGTGTTACACATAACGCTATTTGTAATAACTCTCGGCGAAGATGTAGAAATTGACTAAAAGTAAGAATTCTGTAGGACCTCAAATAGTACTTTCATTACCATGAACAGCCTATGCACTGAACCTTCGTTGCTCTTCGTGGTTAACCACAAACTCCTCTGTCGAATAATTTGCAACGGACGGTGTAAATATTGGAAACTGTTCCCTCGTTTATGATACGTATTTTGCACTAAATACTGGAAGTAGCCTATTTTCCTTGTAGTCATCGTCTGCGTAATGAAACCAAGGTAGTACACTCATTGGAACAATGACAAAATTGAATACATTATATATTAATTTAATTTAAAATATTTTTATATAAGATATTTCGTTTACTTAAATTATATATAGACCCTACGGTACTAAATAAATGAACCAAGTGCGTATTTTGCGCCAGTAACATTTAAATATACTACTTTATTAATTAAAAATAGCAACACAAAATGTCTGTATCAGTTACATGGGACAGTTACAGATATGTTCGAATTATTTTCCTGAGATAACAGACTGGAAAAGAAAGTTGCTGTATCGCTTAAAAATGTCGAAGTCACACCTCACATAATATTGTATAAAATGTAATTTACAACAAACATTGTATAAAGGGAAAACCTTAACATCTAACACTGACGTAGCATTACCCATTAATTCAAACTGAATAAAAATTGTCTCCCACATGAGCTATTCCATTCAGCCCTCTACAAATACTTTCCTTTATTATCCACTTGAACTTTTTCAAATACAATTCATTGGTAGTCCTTATATATATTACGCGGTTATATTTTTGTACTTTTATTCATTACTCACAATCTCTATGACGTCCTTTTATCGTACGGGTAGAATTTATCACATTTAATAGAGCCTCGTGTACCATATAACATGTATAAACGCGGTAAGCAATAGTCATGAAATGCGAATGCTGAATTACCTGAAATAACGAGATTTCACAGGATGAAATCACGGACATTATCTGACAAATCGTTTCCGCGATAATTATTTTTAAGTCTAAATGACAGCAGATATCTCAAATCTGTTCGGCTGTTGGTTTTCACCATGTTGGGCGATTTTTTCAGGACAGCTATGTTTTTAGCTGATTATGTAACTAAAGAATGTTTTTGTTAATGGCCGTATTGGTCGAAACCGTACAGTTCTTTTAGTCAAAAAATTGCTATTTCGACAAATTCCTTCTTAAGCCAAACTGTCAAACCATATTAAATACCCGCTTTCGTTTAACTAAAAAAAAAAAATATTATCGCAAAAATGTAGAAACAAACGTGGATAAAACCCTGTTTAAAAATTGTTGACAAACTAGTGCAAGGAAGTGCAATCAGGAAAAGGTAATCAAAACAGTAAAATCTAAAACTCTTCACAAGTGACTGTAAATGTTCCACTCATGGTCATTTCACTCCATAAACAGAGAAAAAAATTTCTGTAGGCAGCCTTGTATCATGGCCGTCTTTAGTAGAAGGCCGGAGTCTTGAACGTGGCAACACTGCATCAGGGGCTTGCTGCTTGTCACTTCTTGGCCACCCTAGTCTCTGCAACGTATATATATGTAGCTATAGTGGCGTGTACACGTCTACACTGACTAGGACAGCCAATGAGCGACCGGCAGCAGGCCTACGATGCAGCGTTGCCACATCCAAGACTCCGGCCGTCTACTAATGACGGCAATGCTTGTATACATTTACACTCTGCGTAACAAACATCCGTTAGAGACAACAAAATGTGTCTTGGTTGAAAAGAACGTGGTGGCGCAGTGGTAAATCAAGGACTCGCATTCGGGAGGATCTGGGTTTGAGTCCAGGCTTGCGACATCCTAATTTCTGTTTCCATGTTTTCCCGAAATTTCTTCATGCGAACGCTGGGACGGTTTCTTAACAATGGTGATGGCCGATTCCTCATCCAGTTCATTCCATTGTGACACGGTGCCAGTTACCATCTCTAATGAATCGGTGGATTACATGCACATCTCTGTTATTAGTAGTCAATGATAGGTAGAGACCCGAAAAATTCGCGTTTTCTTTTGGCCTCAAGCTATAATCCCATCAACTGTAAGTTCGTGCCACTATCGCTATTGGTCCTTGACTTATTTGACACTTCCTGGAAGTCGATTAGCCAATAGTTAGAGATGATGGTTTATCGCGGGAAATGTTGACTGTTTGATGGATTTCAATACACGCCCAGCTTACCAGAAGATTACTGGCTTTAGCTTGTACGTGGAGCTGTAGCCCTAGTTGACTGAGCCAATAACAATCCCGATATTGTAATATTTTATGCCTGGTATTGGTCTGCAGACAGCTACGTTGTGTCAGTGTTTTCAAGGCTATCTTGACACAAAACATTTTCGCGATATACCATCATCTCTACCAATAGTATAGAAGCGATTAGATGCAGGCCCGTATCACTGCGTCACTGAGCAGCCAGTGAGCAGATAATATCTGCTTGAATACACAGATGTTCTTGGAGGCTAACCTAGAGGTCAGTGAAACCGCGAATTTTTCCCGTGTCTACTGATAGGATATTTTAACTGTCACGAGCCTTGGGATTCTACAGACAATTTACAGACGTGTGATTTTGCAGGAACGTTATTGTAATTGGCTAAGTCATATGAGATAAGGCTCTTCACATAGACATGCTGCTAATAGCCATGAATAGAGCTCACGATTTTTGGTGAAAAGAATTCTGCAACTATTTGTTTCAATGCCTCATGTGCACATATGCAGCTCTGCTTCGTGGTCAGCGATTGGCTGCTGTAAATTCTCAGCGTCTCGGGGTTTTACCCGCAAATCACAGACGTGTGGTGTCGCAGTAACCTTGTCCCTGCTGGCACTAGTCAAATGAGCCACGCCTACATTCTGCCAATACTCAAGAAGCAGAGCTGCATTTGTGCACACAAGGTATTGAAACAAATTGTTGCAGAATTCTTTTCACCAAAAATCGTGGGCTCCAGCCATGAATAGAGCTGGTGATTTTTGTGAAAAGAATTAAGAATTATGCAACATATTGTATCAATGCCTCACGTTCACATCTGCACCTCTGCTGCGTGGCTATTGGCGGAGGGTATTTGTGTAGAGACGTGACTCATTTGACTGTGCCAATGAGAATAAGGTTACTGCGACACCACACATCTGTGATTTGCGAGTAGATCCCCAAGACGTTAAGAGTAAGAAACAGCCAATCACTGGCCATGAAGCAAAGGCATTGTAACAAAATGTTGCATAATTATTTTCACCAAAAATCACTGGCTCTAGCCATGAAGTAGAACAGCAGGTGTGCACGTAACGCACTGAAACAAATTAGGGCAAAACTCTTTTCGCGAAAACAAGGTTCCCTATTAATGATAGAGACCCTATACATTTTCAGTAAACATTCAAAATGTATTCTGATATCACACCAGACTGTTATAATAACAATGCTCAAAGTTTGATCTGTTGGCAAGCTAATCAATTGTGTCCCATACTGTGTATAGGGCAATTACATCCATTACTGTTTAGGAAGTTTTCTTACAGTGAACCCTTAGACGTTTGAGAGTTTCTGTTTATGTAATTTTGTAAGTTTTATTTTTTAAATCCTGAAAGGGATCAGATATCGCAAAACCTGTAAAATTTGCGTTATTTTCTATCAGAAGACTGAGCTCCGACGTACTGTACGCTCGTACGACGCCTGCCATTAGCTGAATTTGGTGATGCTCGCATGAGACATCTTCTGGCCAATAGTAGAAGTCTCCCAGTCCTAGTATGCAGGGCACTGACAGTCAAATGACACCACAGCTATCCAATGAAAACACTAAACATGTTCAAGAATCTATAGGCCAGTGAAGGCTAGTATATCACCAAATAATAACGCTAATTTTACACGTATCTAACCATTACATAGAAATGTTGGAAATTGTTTGTACTGTGTAGTTTTTTTTTTTTTTTTCATTTCACATGGTTTTTATAATTTGGGCTGGTTATTGTCTTTAAGAAAATTTAATTAAGTCGATAATCAGCCAAAATTATAGAAACTTGTGTTTTTAAAAATTAGGCCACATAGTATAAACAATCTCCAACATTTCTATGTAACGGTTTTGCGATATCTGCTATTTTTCAGGATTTAAAAATTTTAACTCGCAAAACCGGCGTAAATAGGGACCGGTGGTATTAAAACTTCAAATCACTAGGGACAGGAAAATTTTTGCGAATTCAATTACCAGCATGTTAGAATCAAATAAACTATGCATTCTCAAGCCCCGACCATTTGTCCACTAGCTGCTACTCAGTGGAACAGCAGACAATTGACGAACAGACAGTGCTTGAAAATGCATAGGACAATGGATCCCAGCCTGTAGATCATTGAATTTGGAAAATTTCCCTGCCTCTACCAATCACTGAGTACGAAGCATAGCTGCAGATGCGTACGTAAAAAGCTCTGGAATAAGGTGGTGTAAATTTATCCAGCGAAAACCAGTGGTTCGCAGCTATGTAGTCAGATACACGGTTCACTATACAAAAGCTTCTCATCGGTGTAATTTCACCCCGTCTAAAATTTGTTAATATTTTGTGACAGAAGTTCGCAATGTATCTCGTATTTCTCACAACTGTAAATTAAACTTCGTAACTTCTCAACAGGTTTACATAAATGTCTCTTTGGCATTGGTCTGGTTCGCGTTACTTCTGCCCTCAGGGCTGCTGTTAGTTATTTTTTATCGCTCAACGTAGATATTTCACTCCAGTCGCCGGCAAGGGGCGTATATTTGTACAAGTCATGTATGCAAAACTCGACTCATAAACACGCCTGTGTCCTTGAAGGGGGTATAGCGAATGTCGCTGCGTGTTTGTTTTAACTGGAGTCGCTAACTGCTCCACACACACACACACAAACGCCCGTACGAATCATCAGAATTTCGGCGCGCCAATTAACCAGAAACGCTGAGAAAGCTATTACCGTAGTTGGGTCCGGAGGGTAACTCCATTTACGCCGGCAAGTTGCTGGAACTCCACTCTAATAAATTGACTGAATGCCCTCGCTTCTGAGGTTCTTCGCTCTGCTCGTACATACGGAACGTTAGACGTGTTTTCCAGTGGAATCACACTCCTTCAACACGCCAATTAACATGAATTGCTATTTGCTCTGCGTTTGCGTAATAACTGCACTGTGATGTCTACGCGTGGTCAGAGTACGAGCTCTGATTTAGTACAGACATTTTCGTGTCACTTTCATTTTGCATTTCCCTTGTCACAGGCAAGAATGTAAAGAGTATGTCTGGATAAATTATTAACAGCGACGATTTAATAAAATTTATTTCCATGACGCGTAATTCTGATATTTCTCTCAGCCATGTATACAAAACTTAAATTTAAAATATACACATATACACACACATATATATATATATATGTGTGTGTGTGTGTGCGCGCGCGCGCGCGCGCACACCGTATTTAGAGATTGTGGGGAGAATTTTTTTTGTGCCAATATGCCCTTGAAAACGATGTAGTTTCTTGCAACATAAATGATTCGGTGATATACTTCTGACATACCGTATCTGTCTGCAGGCCAATAACAGGCATCAATATTACAATATCGGGATTCTTATTACCTCAGTCAAATAGGGCAACAGCTCAATACAAGTGAAAGCCAGTAATCTTCTGGTAAGTTCAACGTACGTTGAAACCCAGTAAATAGTCAAGTTTTCCCGCGATGAACCATCATCTCTAATTATGGTAAATCGCTAAACTGTTCTGTGCCAACATACCATTGAAAACGCTGTAGATTCTTACAACATGAATAATTGACTGATATAGGCCTGACACTACATAGCTGTCTGCATACCAATAAAGGCCCTGCTACATTGGGCTGATGCTAACTGCCGATGTCCTGCTGATGCCGACTACAGCTCTGGTCGTCTGAATTGTGCATGCAACAATAAATGCTGTTGCCTTGCTGGCTAGTATAGTTACACATTAAGAATACAGATGGCAGTTCAAATGCTTCTTTTATTGTTCATAGTTTCGTGCACAATTTATTTCATAGTGTAGTATAATTAATGTAATAATCAGTTAACAATGTCAAACTTTCTTCATAACACATTCTAGAAATACAATACGTATTTTTCCCGTCAACACAATTTACATTACAATCTAAAAAAAAAATAAGTGTTAGCCCGCTTTTCTGCCTACACACATTCAGCAAGCAATTCATTGCCTTATTCTTCGTGACGTATTTACTGATAGCTAATCAAATACGCCCGGCAGATCGACTACTGATCCGAGTTAAAAGTGGGTGAACTCAATCAGCTCTGCACTGCACAGCACTGCTCTGCACATCGACTATGACGTCATGAGTCACATGGATCAATAATATTCCTGAAATAAAGCTGCACTGCATGCAATCATCCCAATGTAGCAGGGCCTTAACAGGTATCAAATATTACAATAGCTGAATTATTAGTGGCTCAGTCAAATAACGTATTAGCTCAAGAAAGCTAGCAGTCTTCTGGTTAGCAGAACGTGCGTTTAAACATGGCCGTATGGCCGTCTTTACTAGAAGGCTGGAGTCTTGAATTTGGCAACGCTGCATCGGAGGCCTGCTGCCGGTTGCTTACTGGCTACACTAGTCAGTGTAGACGTGTACACGTCACTAAGGTTAATTCTACAGGTTAGAAAGAAAATACGTTTTCTTATGGGACAGCTTGGCACAGGGAAAATGTCTGCTACTAGTTTCGCTTCAATCGCTAAGAGACCAGATAAATACGAAACCGTAGTAAAATAAAATTTTAATAAATTTCTAAATTGTATTAACCATTTAATTTAATTTAAAAGTGAAAATAAACCAATTTCGGGTTTTAAATTATCAACTTAATGTAACTTAAAATTCAGGAAAACTCTGTGATTGGTCAGTTTGGTGCACTAGCGATACCAGCGCTCAAGTGGCAGAAATTCATGGCAAGTATTAAAGAGACGTCCTCGCCTGGCGCACGGGAAGTGTTGTGGCATGTCATACGTATTCCTTTTCCACGAAACCGCTTAACTTATTCACGGGTTCACTGACATGTAGGCTGGCCTTCACGATATCTGTGTATTCAAGCAGACAACACTAGCTCATTAGCTGCTGGCTGATACATTGATATAGGGCACGTTAAGGTATATTTATATTACTGGCTCAGAGACTTCCAGCGTATGTCAAATATGTCAAGGGCCAATTGCGAAAGTGACACGAACTTATAGTCTCTGGAATTCTAGCGAGTGCGTAAAACCAAAAGCGATTTTTTCAGGTCCCTACTTACTCATATTACGTGTACCTATTAAGATTCCACTATACACTTTATGTACGAGTTCTAGGTTTCAAGTCGTAATATTAGTTTTACAGCATAAATTAAAAATGTGTTCAGGTAGAACCAATTTCCTGTGCATGTTCTTTAACATTATTGCGCTAAATTTGCATTTCTTGTAGTAAAATACAATTCGTAAACAGTAAGAGAAAAAAATTAGTACACGAATTTTTCTCACACCGTTTACACAATGCGTTTAACGTGTAAAGCAAATTTAGCGCATAAATTATAACGTACGTATACATTAAAATGGTTATACCTAAACACATTTTTTATTTATACCGTAAAACAAATATTACGGCTTAAAAGCCGATAATTTGTACCTCAGAGTATTGTGGAATCTTAAGGCCATGATCCATAATTCGTACTGCGTTGACGATTATTATTTTTGTATTCTTAAACGAGAGTCGAGATAAAAAAAACCTTTGCACAATTTTGTTTAAAAATTGTTTTTACTGTGTCACCGAATTTTTTCTAAACAAAAAATTATATAGATTTGGCTAATTAGTTAATTAATGAAATTTTCTTTAATAACATAATTATATAAAACTATTGTTTATTTTGTCTCGAAAAAGTTAGTTAACCTAGTATACGCTGTTTTTAACAAATTTGTGCAAAAGTGTTTCCATATTGGCTCTCTTTTAGGAATAAAAATATAATAATCATAAAAGCATTATAAGTGATGGATCAAAAATTAAATGAACACACACTTGAAACTACGCTTCTAAAATTTTAAAAATTCAGCACGCTTGTTGGAATTATGATTTTCTGGCCTCTAATAAAAATGACTTTTTTTGGACAGCTGTTACTCCAAAAATGGCACTTTAATTCGTTAAGTGAAAAATAAGAAGCGTGAGTTGGCATTTACTTCATACCACCCAAAATAAAATTTTAGGGTCGCCACTTAAAACGTTATAGGAAAAAGATTACAAAGAAAACCTTGCAGACCCATTTTGGCGCTCTGTAAAAAGAGGCGATTTGTTTCTCGTCCAGCGTGGCACTCTGACTCTTATCGCTAGGCTGTTACCACTCATCAAACGCGGAATTTTGAAACCGGTACACAATACTCTTAAGAGTAAAGTAAGGCAGAGAGGTGCTATCCGTCACCATGTGACCACCGGGACGCTAGGATGCTGCCCGAGGTCTTAACTCATCAACACAAGGTGAGATATGTCCTGCAGAATCATTGCATGGGAATTAAAGGTTAACTTTTAAGAATTATCTTGCATTGATTCTGTATGACAGATTAATGCGAGATTCCATAATTGATATGTCAAATAGTTTACCAAGAATATATCCTATGTTTTGTCGAAGAGAAAATTTTCATAATAAAATTTGAATAAACGTGATGGATCGAAATTGAAAATACAATAAAATTGTCTAGGAGATATGAACATCCTTACATCTGTAGTTTAGTACTTTGGCTTTCGACAAGTGCAACAAAACCCTAGTGTTGCAGATATAATTTGCGGGCAATTGTAAGACAACGAGCAAGATCTGGACCTGAATCACATGGGCTCTAAGGTCCACTTCTTGATCATTCACCATTTGCCACACCGCATCTAAGCTCAAGCCAATCAACCGACATATTTCTCCTCCGGGGAACACTTTTCTTATGAACGAGCAGACCCACTCCACGTCCACAAATTATTTCATCCAGATCTCAAACTACTGCTCGTTATTCCCAATCAACTATATTGTGCAGGAATTTCGCTACTAGCTGAATGAGTAGCGAGTTAGGCTTAGTAATAATTTCCTTTCTACCTGGGCAGCGGTTATCACAATGACTACAGCATTCGTATCTCTCCAAGGCGATCCGGGATCGATTCCCGACAGATTCTGCACCCGGATTTTAACATGCAGGAATTTTGCAGACGATGCCGTTGGTCGGCTGGTTTTCTCGGGGATCTCCCATTTCCCCCGCCCTTCCCGTTCCAACGCCTCCCCATTGTAGTGCCTCATTCGATGTCACCATTCGAGGCAAGCAGATACATTCAGGCGCCCAGTAGTAACTTTGAATCCAGAGCTCGATACCCCAGTCCTCTGATATGCTTCACATACGATCTATATATAGCGATGATGGTATATCGCGAAAATGTTTTGTGTCGACATACCCTTGAAAACACTGTAGTTTCTTGCCACAACGTGCTGTCTGCCGACCAATAACAGGCATCTTATATTACAATACCAGGATTATTATTGGCTCAGAAAAATAGGGTAACAGCTCCAAGTACAAGAGAAAGCCAGTAGTCTTTATGTAAGCTGAACGTGATTTAAAATCCAGCAAACAGTCAAGTTTTCCCGCGATAAAACATCGTCTCTATCTATATAGTATTATTTTACTTTCCTCTGTGAAATTACATTTCCGCAGAAAACTGTTTCACTCTCCTGATCTTAATACTCCAATGCGTTACACGCAAGATACGGTGTGCTGTTCGAAGAAACTTCCTCTTGTTAAATGGTGTGTGGAATAATTCGACGAAGAGCTAATGGCGTATGGTAACAGAACCACACTGCCTACTCATGCTATGCTTGCACACACATACAAGCTAATACATGTAAGTAAACCTTACAGTACGCTTTGACAGTTGGGGAAAATTGGATGGAGCAAAGCTGAAGGGAATCAACCCATAGATATTTCCATTTGGACATAATCACACCAAGTAGATGAATAAAACCTAAATTAAATTCTAGAAAAATAACTTTTAACTTTATTATAAATGAAGAAAAATGTTAGCTCAAAAAACGTTTTTCTAAACGATGTTCACGTGCATGCAGTAAGCTTTGACCTTGAATATTTCAGTTCCAGTGAAATGTGGGTAGATTCTCTTCTACTCATCTGATGTCCAATCAACATACTAATAATACAGGTTACATTTAAACTACACATAACTGTAAAAATAAATATAAGTAAGAGGCAACAATATATCACGTTAATGGGGAGTGTCAGACAATTTTATTGTATTTTCAGTTTTTGAGCAATATTTATTCAAATTGTACTATCGAAATTTTCTCTTCAACGAAGCATAGAATATATCATTGGTAAAATGCTTGACAAAAATAATAATAAAATCTTTCATGAATTGGTCATGCAGAATCATTGAAAGAGAAGTCTTGAAAGTTAACTAATGATTCTCTTGCAAAGATTGTGCAGGACAAATTAATGAAAGATTCCATTATTTTTAATGTCAAGCAGTTTACCAAGAATATATCCCATGATTTGTTGAAGAGAAAATGTTGATAATACAGTTTGAATAAATGTTATAGCTCAAAAACTGGAAATACATTAAATTTGTCTAATACTCCCCCGTAAGTGGTTTCCATGCCTTAGCTCAAAATGTGTTTCTGTGAGTTGCGAGTGTTTCTTTTTTGACGAAACTAACGTATATAATACGTATGCGTATACGAGAAACGCCTTCCCTTTAGTATAATATCTTGTGCCGAAACGAGTATATAATACGTATGCGTATACGAGAAACGCCTTCCCTTTAGTATAATATCTTGTGCCGAAACGAAATGAAATCCACAACGTGCCCCCGCCGCGCCGTCTGGCAAGGTCATAGTATGTTTGAGAGAAGCCTGGGTGTAAGGTTCTGCCTGCATCACACTTGTGAGCCAGGCCTGTTGACCGCTGGCACTAAAAATAAAGGATGAGGTGAAATGATAAGAGTGTAGAGAAGCGACGGAATGAGAGAAGCTGGGGAAATGGGAGTTTCCCGAGAAAACCCGAAAACCAAAGACATTGTTTCCTACATGCCTGCCGGGGATCGAACCCGGGTCATCTAGGTGGGAGGCGGGTTGTATGACCCCTCGATCACCGAGGCTTCTCTTGCGCCGAAATCTCATTCAAAAACTACCACGTCTTAAATAGATACTAGTGTAATGTTTGCTAGTATAGCATTGGCTTTTCTGTGGCTTTCTAATTTTGACGTTTGAAATCCTAAAATTTTACTAAACCTTCTAAGCATGAACTTACGTACCACGCCCTTATTAATCGTAACACATAATCTGTTTATTAATTATTTCTCACAGATATAATTTGTATGTAAATCATATTTGACCCTTGAACTCTATGAAATGCTGGTGAAGTTTGTCAGTTTCTACTTTGGACATATATATGGTATGTCCAATAACGACTATGCTGCACACTCAGCGCAGGTCGCGTTAGGTCGCACATAAAATACACGTGGTATATTCAGCTGGCTTGCCTTAAAGTATTTGCCTTTTATACGGAAGGTGACGGTTAAGGAGAAGTAAAATAAAGAACGGCTGGGAGAAGGGTTGGGAATATTTCATCCCTCACGCCGTATCTAGGGCGTAGCTGACGACGTGCCGAGGATCGCACGTGACGCAGGAATATTCTTCTTCCGAGCGAGATGCACTTTTTGGCGCTCCAAGTCCAAGTAAGAAGTCTTCCCTTAGACGGGACAAGCTGACACAGTGACTTGCCTTCGCCAGCCGTCACCGAAAGAACAGGGTTGATGTTTTAAAACACTCTCGATGCCTGGTGGGTGACAGGGGGGAGATGGATGAAGGGGGATCCTCGGACGAACTCTCGGGCTGACGACGACTAGGGAAGGAGGAAGGTCCCAGAGACGTCGGCCCCCGAAGTGAGTACGTCTGTTGGAAACACCACGAGGAAGGATCGGCAGGGGAGGGGGAGTGGCGAGGTTCGCTGAATTATTCAGCCACCAGTCACTGAACACGACGTCTTGAAGGGCCGAAGAAGCCCGGAGAAGCAAGGCCGGAAATGGAAAACTCAGCTGTAGTGCCCCCTTTTTTTTTACTTTGAAGTAACACAGCGGTCCTTTGCCCGAAACTCGGGCTGCCATCAGAGAAGAAAATAATCCATCGTATACTTTGCTCGAGCTTCAAAGAAATTAAATTTGTGGGTTGTCTTTGTTTCTTTTTTGTAAATAATTAATGAAACAATATATTTAAAACAATTTTTGATCACAGAGGTGGAACTAATTTTATAGTTTTGGTTGGCTGGGGCGGCCGTTCTATAAAGTAGATGTACCGAGAACCCAAGCCAAATGTTAAATATTTTTGGTGTCCTCCCCCGGAAATTTTGGATTTTTAAGTGCAAAATGATGCTATTTAAGGAGTTAATTAGTCCAAACACCACTTTAACTAATTGTCATATTTTAAGAATATACAATGTATTGGTACAGGGGTTGTTCCTGGGCTCACCTCGATCCATCCCTGGCTGACAGTAATTTTAATGACACTCCACCGCATGCTACCTCACGAGTAAATCAGAACCCACAAAATTTTTTCCTAATAGTGGCGTTTCAGGTTCGGTTTTTTTTTTTTCACTTGAAATCGCGGTTATTTATTTATCGTAATCACCTTCATCAACAGTGTGTAGGAGATTCAGGGTACCGCCATTAGTAAGAAAACCACTTAGTAATAAGACTTCAGATATTCACTCTAATAAAGTTGGTGACATGCATGCTGTAAATCAAGATGTTTATTTCAAATATTGTAAAATTTAAATGTAATGTAGATACCGAAACCACATATATTAAAATTCCAATGCAAATAATGTGTGATTTTCAGAGAGAACATGATCCTCTAAGTTCTTTAGCAAGTCAGTTTCTGAAAAAATGAGTAATAATAATTTAGTTGTTACAGTAGACACTCACAAAGTGATTAAGTACAAACAGATAACACAAGAAACAAATCTACATTTGCAATACTTTGCGTGCTTCGAGATCTTCGTGTAATCATGGAAGGCGTTAAGTGTTTCAAAAACACAGACAAAATTTTTCACTTTTCTGATATAAGAACTCTATCGCCCTAGTGCATAGCCCCTGAACGTGATATGAGCAGTAACATACTGCCGACAAGACTCAAGACTATTAGAAGTGTCAGTACAGTTACCAAGGTTTCGAGAAAAGCCACGCAATGAAGAAAGAAAGGTACTTGGGAACCATAATTAGAATCTGCAAAATATAAATTTAAAACAAATTATTTTTTGTAAGCAAAAACTTAGTCTTTATTCGATGTTCTTTCATACTATCAACGTTAGCAATGTTAATACTATAACCACCGTTGTGAAGTGTTATGTTTTAGGCCGTTTACTGTGACTTAACTTATTTAGTAAACCGCCTTGTCATAAATAATAATGTATGTCGAGAGTTTCAAATATGCTTAATTTACCGTTATAATCTTAGACAATTTCTCTTCACGTACATAACCGTTTGTGGTGAAAAAAATTGTACTACTGCTATATTATATTTCCCACTAAATAGCACCTGTCAAACTGATAACTCTCCATAGTTAACTCTGAAAATATTTTAAAACAAAGTGTTAGTTTGTTACTTGGCTCTGAAAATAATTTATTGCACGGCACATAATTTAAATAAGATGCTTAATTCACTGAAAGTTCTATAAGACAAAGAGCCTCAAAATAAAATTTTTAACATTAAACTTACTAAAATCCTGTTGACAGTAGCGTGGCTGTATATATACGAAGGAGAAGCAAACATAAATTAATCCTAAATGCGTGTCATTTTAGGTCTAACAAACTCAGTGTGTGAGTGTGTGTGTGTATAAGATATGTTATACATATTTTTTTTAATAGCTTCGGCTAGTGCGGGAAGAATTTAGAGTTAAAATTCATGGTAATATATGCTGCATCAATGTGTAATTTTATTTCTAAGTAGCCACTCATTTTGCTCTCTAATACAAACGTGTTTCTGGATAAACATTACAGTTATTTAGTTTGCAAGTTTGCCAGTTATAACGCACTAAAAATGTTATGTCTGGTCTTCTGAGTTTCTTGTACCCAACTGGCACCATCATTCTATCATTGTCTCAATCCACAATTGAAATGTTACCTCACGTAACAACTTCGAAAACCTTTTATTCAAACGAACGAGGTGAAGCAACAGCACTTAGAATCAAGTAGATATTTATTTTACATTTAAGTATATGAAATGTTGTCAGTAAAAGTTGAGGATAACATTACTCTCACTATATTCACTCTACGAATACATTAAAAACACATATTTAGAGCCACTGTTGTTTTCATAAAAGCAAAAACGTTCGAAGTAATGGAATTTTGAATGTTGTTTTATTTTAAAATTAGTGATCACTAAACGATTTATTTGTGGACTGAATACAAAAAAAAAAAAATTAATTTAAGGGAAGAGTTCATCGAAAAATTTTAATTGTTTAAGTAATTTTTATTTTCGTACGATATTTGTAATGTACACACATTGTGACTTTTTTTACTGTCAAGATAATTTTTTTAAATTTATATAGTTTTTGTGTTATGGCATGTCAAAGTCCATATTTGCGTATAACGTTTTTATGATAAAAAGCAGAACCAAATGACAGATGGAACTGAAACAAGCCATGAATAAAATCCGCAATGATTTTTTTTTTCGTAATTTTAAAAATAATGAGTTTAAAATAAATAATTGTCGTTGTTCTGACATTTTAAATACAAAAAGAAATATTCGATGTGGTTTTTATGCATGTGTGAAGTAGTTCGTATATGTGACCAATAGTGTAAATTATTTCATTTAGGTTAGTTTCGAGCACGAAACCGTTTTATGCAAATTTGCACATTGATGTGCCATTATACAACAACTATGAAACTTAAAAAAATGTATTCCTTGAAAATGGTCACAATGTATGTCTACAATCCAACTATATATTGTACAACCATAACATAAACGTTATTTGAAAAGATTACATTTTCGGAGAACTGTCCTGCTAACCGAAATTAGATAACCCTTGCCGCGAAGTTAATTTCTTTTTTGCGTATGCTCGAACACGAGTAGTGTGATATTTATTATTTCTTTCAAGAGATTCAACTTGCCACTCCTCGTCAGAAACAACTACCAGTACGTCCTCACGCAGGTCTGATCGACTCTGTGAAATGTCCTCCCTACGTCAGGACAATGTCCCGGGTACAGACTCAGCATAGTTATGACTGGGTCTTGTGGGGGAAGGGTGGGTTGGGAGAGGGTATCCATCAACCTGTCCGAGATTACGAGTGTGATCTATTACCCTAGGGGGACGCTGGCTTATTGGGGCGTGTAGGTCAACCCTCAGCCAACCACCGTCTTCACACCCCAGCACGCTAGTCTTGATCGCGTCGTCAAAGGGGTTGTCGCAAGCCGAGAAGTTGTTGACGATAACTTCCTGCATCAGCGGCATTCAGCCCAAGCCTATTAAAACCTTCTAGGCGTGAACATGAAAGCTAAGTACTCTCAGTTTACTGAATAAACGACCGCCCCTCGTTTCTACATGACCATTATCCAACAACTAGATTACTGCGTCTCGCATAGGCATACGTAGACAGAATAGTAATGGGTAAACCCGAAGTTAAAGGCACCGTCTATCTTAGTGTTAAAGGCTCTCAACTGCGGTGCTATAAGGGCGACCTTAAAGGTGTTGGACCCGTAAAAATTCAAAAATGTATATTTGTGCCAAACACTATTAAATGTTTGCACATCAGATAACGTGTCATTTACCCAAATAAAAAATAGGTTCCATAGTTTTAGCAAAATCCCCTATCAAAGTCACAAAATGGCAGTTGCGGTGTAGCCAAAATAAAACAAAGTAATTAACTTGCTGAAACAAGATAATTCGTATTGATATTTAATGATGTGAACTACTTCAAGACACCTTTGTAAACAGAAAGCGATACATTTTTGTATATATGTTTTACTTCATCAAAATGAGTGCATTTTTGCATAACATTGACTTTTGGCTACTACTGAATTTTTCAAAACGAACTTTTGTCAAACATAACATAAAATGCATTGATACGCTGACTTTCAGTCCCAGTAACTTTTAATTCATTAATTAATTACTTTTTTTATTTTGGCTACACCGCAATGGTCATTTTGTGACTTTGATGTGTGATTATGCAAAAACAAAGGGACAGAATTTTTTTATTTGGGAAAATGACGTGTTATCTGATGTGCAATAGTTGAACAATGTTTGGCACAAATATATAAAAAAAAATAATTTTACGGATCCAACGCCCTTAAAGCGCGTATGAAATTTCACATCGTCACAACGAGCTCTGAACTAGCGTGCATAGTCTTCGACGATACATTTTTTAATGGGACTGTAAGCTATGACCAAACAATTTTACTGGTGGAAAGTCTAGCAGCATGTTTCTATCTAAGTTCGACATATGTCCATTCAGTACATATCGAAATATGACAGCCTGAAAAGAACGTTTATAGCAATGTATGGGAGATGGGCATTTGTATCCACCCTAAGGTTTATTACTTCAAAATATTGCAATATTTCTTCCAGCTATATATTCAATCTTTAGACTCAAAAACCACTTAAATAGCATAAACACGCTAAAATTCAAATTTTCCTGGAGGAGGACCCCCCGATCCCCTACTTTAATAAGTCGTTAAAGGAAAAAACTCGGAAATAAATTTTCTCTTCCCCCCCCCCGCCTCTTTTTTTTTTTTTTCAACAATACCTTCCGCCGCCACTAAAGAACATGGTGACTCAATGACATTCCGTCATTGTCCGAAATGTGTTTTCTTTTCGTACATTGGCACAATGGACTCATATGGAATAGTTGCGTAAGAAAATCGTATTTCCTCGTACGTTACAAAACATTCCAAGCGCGTGGTAAGCGTCGCTCTTAAATAAATATCATATGTGGAGAGTACACGAATGCCAGGGTAAACTACCCCGAATGCAAATTATATTACTGGGAGCCAGCAGGGCCTACAATGGAAAAGAAACGTAATGAGAATGGGCGGGGAAACGGGAGACTACCAAGAAAAACCGCCGACCAGAGACATTGTCGGCACGATTCACACACGCGAAAATTCGGGGAATGACCCCGCAGGGGACCTAGTCTTGATCACCTTGGGGGGAGGCGAGTGGGTTGACCACTCGGCGGCCGCAGTCGAAGTTCACATGCGTATATCACAGTGTAGTATGGCATTGGCGTGGAAAGGAGTGGGAGAAATAAAGAAAAACTATTTAAAATGTTGGAGCAAGGGAACTCACTCTAGTTTTTGTACCAAGAAAATTAACATCGATGTCAGTTAATGTAGATTGCTGTAGGCATTTTAAACGTCCATTCAGTTGAAATATTTGCAATATTACAATTTTATGACGTAAAAATTTTAAAATATCGATACTATGAATATAATTTCCATTAATAAATTGAGTCTTAATAACGACAATTATGGATTTATCATAATATATAACAATCCTATTTTGAGCGTTTCTGCCATTAGATAGATAACTTCATTCATAGTTGTGTATTTGTCAGCTTCCTGACATTTACACGTGTAATTGTTTTAATATGTAGGTGATGTAAATGTTGTAATGAAATATGCTGTAAGTGAAAAGAAACCCAAGCTTCCAGCAAGTAATAATTATATCAATTAAAATACACATTACTAAACAAATTACAAAATAACAGTCGTAATCTTTGAAAAACTTGACGAAGTAAAATTATGAAGCATTGAAACTAAGAAAATAATTTACATTTGTTAATTAAGTTTTAATATAATTTACTAACGATTTATCGAAATAGGTCTCAGTCATATTGTTGTGCGAGGCTGCAACTAGGCAGGTTACGTCATATACATAATAGCGTCAGCTTCCAGACATTTACATACATTCGCTGTAAAGATAACTTTGTAAACAGTAATGGAAGGTCTTGACCCATACACTATATAGGACACTCACCATACTTCAGCTTGTAAAGAGAGCCACTGTTGACAATTGCTAAATACATTAAGTATCGCTAAAACCTTGACTTTATCAAATTATACGCAAAATATAGAAATTTAAGACATTTTTGAGCACAGAACATTAAAGCGACTATTAATCTTGCAAACGTGTTAACTAAGTATGGTTTCAAAATAGTGCATGACTCATATTAGGACTGAAAATTTAAATAGTGCAGGTATTAAACTGTTTTTTTTGCCATTTTTTACATTTACATTTAACTTATTCCATCGGCTTTTCTGTCTCATGTAACTACGGAAGAATGCTCTTTTCCTTCGAAAAATAAAAAAAAAATATGCACATTTATCTCGTTTAGACCACGTGTCTGATTTAATTAATTAAATATATATTTATTCAAAAGGCGAACCAGGCATCTCTTTACTATATCTCAATTTCTAGACAACGTTGTTTTTTTTAACTATATGGATGTGTCCGAACATTATTCACTTAAATAAATAAATCTTTCACGACCTCTGCTAGATGCTACACCTATGTATTTCTGTCCTCTCTTTGAAATAATTTGAAATTGTTTCTTATAGACTGGTGACTTGCCTAGGATAACACTTTACTTAAGCAAATATGTTATTATGAAATTACAGGAAAAATATTTACAATAACACAAGCTGATATTTACGCCTCTTCTAAGAAACTATTTAAGAAGTAAAAAATTTGAATAACTTAGCACCACGAAAGCTTCTTTTAACACAAACTGTAATAATTGAAATTCAGTACATTGATTTGCTTAGAATCGAAACTATTTTACGCTTGTTATAATCTAAAATAATTTTATTAACCCTAAAAAAAAAACAGCTCACGTATTTTCATAACAGGCCTGAAATAGGTATATGTTTCAATCCAATCAAACACGTAACTACGGGAAAAAAACTTAACTGAATTACACTAAATGTTACTTATCTTCAATAGCATTGCTTCAAATAACACATATCCCATATACAATGTAATTCGTTTTGGATTCTTGTTACAGAATTTCTTTCCTCTTGTACTTACCCCATTCTTATTAGTTTATTTAATCTAAATCCAATTTTATTTCTTGGATGTTTTCAGATGATGTTAATATTGCAGTTTACCACCTCTGACATTGTTTTAGTTAATGTTCCAGATGATCCAATGTGAGATTTCGTTATCCCCCCTCCCCCCTCCACCTTATCCCAACCCCTTTTGTCTTTCAATCGACATTCTTAGCAGGGATTCCAAAAGCCTTTCAGCTTCACATTGACATATATGTTTGAGAATATTTTTAATTCTTCCTTCTGCCAGCTGTTATTTCTTGCTATTAAACTCATGTCTGAAGGACCTATACAGAATATGCAGTGAAATTTTCAAAGCATAATTCAAACAGGCCACTCCAATAAAAATTAAACTTTTTTTTTTTGCGTACACCGACAGAGAAATATATTCAAGAACCATACTTCTGGTAAAATAGGAATAACAGTACAGTTTGGTTGTCGAAACTACGTTCTGTACAAGATTGACTACTTGCCCTTTCTACAAAACAGATAGTCACTTCTACAGAACAAACAGTTGTATGAACAGTCCATATAGTAGCGACAATCAAACTGTACAGATGTGCCTATTTGAACAGAAATATGGTACCTACCACACGACTTTCCTTTCTTTCAATACATATTGATGTAGATTCATTGCAAATATTTTAAACATAGGCAAGCATTACTCATTTAACACACATTTGTAATTTGTTGGATTAAGAGCACGTCTACAGCAAATTTTCATCGTAACATTTTCATTATTTTTATATTTGTACCAGATGTAATTTTTTTATAACATACACTATGAATAAATTTTGCTCTTGTGAAATGGTTGTATCTCTCGTAGCTTTTGCGTAATGGTTCGTAAATGTCAAAATTTGCATTTATCGGTTTAAAATACAGCAATAAAATCAACTAACATACCAAACTGAAAAAAAATCAATTTGAATATCGATTTGGTAATCTACAAGTGTCCTATATAAAACCGCAAAGTAAAATATTTTTGTAATAATTTTTTTTTTAATATTGAATTTTAGTAATTTAATTTAAATGCAAAAATTATTTTTTGTTTTGTTTTATTTAGAACTTATTACTTACAACACTGTTACTCAATGGGAATTTTGTTTAATTCTGTATGTCAGATGGATTTAGTGTCGTGCTTAAATCATAACATGCAAAATGTGACATATACAAGCAATTACGCAAAAACCACGAGAGAGAAAAATTTCATAAGAGCTACAGTAAGTCACTATTTATGTCTAAAATAAGATAAAAAAAGTATCTGGTACAAACATAGAAATAAAAATACGACAAAGAAAATTGCTGTAGACGGTGCCCATAAACTGTATATCAGCTCCGGCTAAAACGAAAGTTTGAATTTCTCACGCTGGATTTCCTCTGCGTAATTGAAAAACCTAATTTTTTCTTAACAATACCATGAAGCAAGCACCTTTCTCTGTGAGATGAATACAAAATCACTGCCGTACGCGCTTTGATTGAAACACGTATGTGGACTAACCACTCCGTACGTTGGTCAACATAAAAACTGCGCATGTTCCATGGATGGGTTAACATCTATCCTACTCATTCTCTTCATTAAGGTAGGGCACGGCCGTAGAAGAACAGGTCTGGAAACTTGACCCCTTTGTTGTTTGGCTGCAGTTCGCCAAGTTCACAATACGTTTTTGGCGCTGCAGTTAGGGCGGTCGGCTCAAACTCCGCCCACTTCCCTCCCACCGAGATAAACAATTTATCAAAACGTAATTTTTTATATATATATGAAATACTTCCTTCGCTCACAGTTTAAAATCATGCCTCCAGAAATCTTTATTTATTTTATAATGTTAACAATGGAGAAAAAGTGGGCGAAGTTTGAGAAAGACCGCCCGGATTACAGTACCAAAAAGTACGACATTCTCGGTAACTTGACGAACTGAAGCCAAACAACAAAGGGTTCAAGCAAAATACATTGGTAGATTGGCGAGTGTCCAGACCTGTTCTTCTAAGACCGTAATCTAGGCATAGCAGACCTCAAAACTAAAAGCCTGCCCAAAAACGTAATAGAACGTGCTCTGATTTATATTGGCATTTTTTATGGCTTAATAATCAGAAACTTCTATGGCCCATCGTTGCAGCTTTGTGTTGGTCAAGTTAGGGTTAGTTATACAACAGGTTAGAAATACAGTGTGTTTTCTTATGGGTCAGTTTGGCACAGGGAAAATATCTGCCGCTAGTTTCGCTGCTGTCGCTAAGGAATCAGAAAATTACGAAACCGTAGTAAAATTTAATAAGGCTTGGAAATGACAGGAGTCATTTAACTTAATTTTCAATTGAAAAGAATCCACTTTCGCGTTTTAAATCATCGACTTAATGAGACTTTAAGTTCAGGAAAGCTCTGTGATTTGTCAATTTGCACCCTTTACCGATATCAGCGCTCAAGCGGCAGAAATTTTCCCTGTGACAAACTTTTAACATTGATCTTTGTAACCTGTAGTAGAATTAACCTAACCAGGTTACCATAACATTTCACGACTGATCCTGTTCAGGAAGGCCTTGACATCATAAATTACGTGAGGAAAGAAACCTTCCATTCTGAAGCATTGTTATACTACCATACCATCTTTATGTTCGGTTTCTGCAGCCAAGGCCAAAGTACAATATTTCCGCTTGCGTTTCTCGTTCTTTTTCACTAAATTCAACTCGACCCATCTTTAATTAAAATCGCGATTATAACCGCTGTCATAATATTCTCCGTCGCACATGTTTGCAGTGTGAACCATCCGTGTTGGATGATGTAAAACACTGCTGGAACGGCAGTGTTCGTTTGAGTTTTCAGTTAGCACGTTTGGTATCGTGTGAATACGCACGTCTTCATTAAAATTATACTGAATATTTTACGTAAATTGCAAAACCCGTGTGTACAACGGAAGGTAACAGAAATTAGGCATCGTGCGAGGCTGACATTAATTAATTGAGGAAGATTCCTGCCTTTCGTAAAATGTTTTAACAGGTTTACCAGAAAACAAGAATCTGAAAGTAAAAAATATATCTAAATATTTACTTGACACCATACTACATGTAAGACGTTACGAAACGCCTTGAAATTAAACCGATATCCTACAAATTAAATAATCCACGGCTCACTTAATTCACTTGAAAGTACAATGTTTGCAAGTGATTAAACAATACCTGGTGATCAAACAAACCTGGTCACGAGACAGGGTAAAACCTACCTAACATCAGACTGTTACTTAAGGGCCCTCCCTAGATAGGCTGCGTTTGTGTACGTGTGAGGCAGGAGCTGATGGAGTGGTAAGGGTGTCGCTGACCGGCGTATGTAATACATTATCGCATGTAATGCATTTCCCGCAAACCACTCAGCTGGCTGCTGTGCTTTACTGTTATTTTTTTTTTTTTCGAATGGGACTTTTAGAGGGTACCTAGTAATTTTATTCGTGGGCAGCATAGTTGAAAGCCTAACGCTCTTTATATATTGTTGGGTTTTTCGAATGCGTTTGCTAGATTTCCAGATACGAAAGAGTCGGGAATAGAAAATTTTGGCAGTTTTGAGGATCCCAAAAATGTTGCTTCCAATAAACATGCTGTATTTTCCAAACCATAAGGACATATTAATTTAGCTTAAAATGTGTTTTCTTTTCGTAGATAAACAAATACATTGCACGTTAAATAGTTTCTTCAAAGAAATAATAGTAGTTGTAGCTCTCTGCAGCGCATGGTACAGGAATAGTATCAAAAGGAAGGGGTCATTGGGGCCACACCCCCTCCCCCCGACCAAACACCTCAAAAATACAATAATGCACAGTGTAATGATCTTAAAAGTAAACTTGGGAATGCACAATTTCGGAATGACGTTGGTTTATATATAGGAAAAATTGTTGACGATCTCGCCATAGAAGTGTCGTGCTCGAAGACAAAGTTTTATTTGCCTCCTACCCTTTAAAATTTATCGCTGGATACCTGCCTTGCTAGGGAGTCCCCTTAAATACAAGCGCCTCAAGTGTTAAATACTGCGGCCGGATATGTGGTGGCGGCAGCTGAGCTAGAGCAGGCGACCAGTTAGTTCGACCTGCCGCCGCGAGATGGCAGCAGCGGCAGAGTGGTAGGTACTTGTTTATTAGTACGGTGCGTGTTCACAAGATGGCGGCGCGCGCCACGGCGCGTGACTAATTGCACCAGAAGCTTGGCAGAGATCCCGGGACAGGATTAGATTAGAGAACCCCAGCGGGAGCACCTAGCACAGTACAAATGGCACAAGGGTTCTGCGCGCTCTCTCGTATCTCCCGTCATAAAACCGGACGGCACAAAGCTGCCCAGCAGGAGAGATGAAAAAAAATCCAAGAGTGAGGTTTTACCCTGCAGTGACAATGACATGGAGTCATACAGCCTAGAGGCCTCACATTGTCTATCTCGATAAGCTAGACTTTCTTACACCACATTGTCCGTCTGTGATCATTTGAATCACGCAGGATTCGTAGAAAAAGAAAACGTTTCTATTGAAAAGGTAAATTGTTACAAAAGTGAAGACCTTTAAATGTATTCTATGTTTACGTTAACAACAAGGCAGCAGAAGACACGATGCAGAATAGAATTACTACAGTGTATAAAGCATGTGTTGTGTTTCCCTATATATATGTCCCATCTAACAGAGTTCCTGAATTGCATTGCTATGCAAGGAGAAGCCTATATTCTTAGCACGTTTTAACGTGTAAGATAGGTAAGAAAGAGGATTCACGATTATTTCTTGTGACTTCTGTCATTGAATGTTCTACAAGTTGAAAATAATCCTAAAGGCTTCACTCATTACTAAGATTGGCAATTAAAAAAAGCATCATCATATAGTTAACTACTACCACCACCAAAATTGACAAATTCAGCTCCTCATCAATAAAATTTTAACCTTATATTGTGTTCTGATGCTCCAAATAATGTCCTACATTTTCTTGTTGAAACAAATTAACTGACATACCTATTTCCAATAAAACAATTAATTTTCTAAATTAGTCATCTGCCATGATTTTATACTCAAGTGCCTAGTCATAATCGATCAATTACAAATGTCAGCCCCATGATTAAGAAGCAGAAATAACTTTTACACAAATCGGTTGCTCTCTACAATTTGCGTCTTTTTAGTAAAAATATTTTCTTCAAATGGCCTCTAAAGTTGCCAACATCAGACACCGGCAGTTCTAAAGTACATAAATTTCAGTTTATTTAAGCGTATAATAAAGTTTAACAGCAAAAAAAAAACACGATGCCTTGAGTAATTGGACAAAATAAAATAAATTTGAAATATGGCTGTACTTCACAAGAGCCATTTATAAACTATTAATAGATTTTGAATGCATGTTAATTCCGTGCACATATACTTAGTAGTAGTAAAAACTGCATGAAAATCTGTTTGGTTCTACTAGATATTTTAGTATGATCTACGCAGTCATCAAAACCTCATAAAAATATGTTTTCTTCTGAATGTCCAAATTTTTTAAACATTACACTTATTAAATTCTATGGGTATGTTTTCTGTTCTGATTTTTAAGTTTGTTAATATTTTAAATAAATTTTATCTCTGGCTGTGATTATGCCGGTAAATTTGCGTGGCAAAAATAGTTACCGGTACTTTGTTTATTAAATTTTTAAACCACATGGTTTAATTGACTACTAAATTCTAAGCTGTTATATTATCCCAATAGCTACAGTCATATGGGATTATTAATTGTTTAGGGAGACCAAAACTAGATTGTGCTTAAATTTATCCAAATGACACTTTCCTTTCTCTCTCTCTCACACACACACACATATATTGACAAAAATGAGACTCCGCCAGTACTAGAGATTCATATTCAATATGTTAATTTCTGCTTGATTAAATCTGTAATCCAAAACTCGTTATTTCGGTCAATATTTAATCTGCCAGATTTTTGAGGATCGATACTTTTATTAGAGAAAATGTTCTTCAGCTCAGTTATGAGTGCTGTGAGTAACGAAGATAATAAATTTAACAATACGCATTTATACATAATAATAATTCATTGTACGTTAAATATTTTGCTTGTTTGGCTTCAGGGTGGGTGCCGTTTGATGTGACTATTTTATTAGTGCTAGGACTAACACTCAAAAATACAACTGAGGAGCAAACATTAAAAACCAGACATGTCCAAAATCCCGAAAATTAGTAAAATTGCCCTTTATAAATAAACAGGAAGTGTTACAAACTAGTATGAACTCAGGCTCCATAAACAACACACGTCTTATTGAAATGGGAATGAGTAGAGGCACGAGTATTTCGCGTATTAATCTGGCAACAGCGTAGACTTCTCAGACCTATACACACACTTGCCAAAGTCAAATATCCATTGGCTTGTAACCGTAACACGTGTTACCACCACGACTTGTTTCCTTATTTATCACTGGCTTGCAGTCGTCAAAGATGTGTTAAAACATGTGTCGTCTAATCATAGAAGGAGTAGTGAAGTATACAATATTGGCATCCAACCTGACCTAGAATCAATACGCGAAATAATCTTGCCTCTAGGAATGAGTATTCTCAGATAGTGCTATAAAATATTATATTTATTGACTTTTTTCTACAGCTAGATAGGTGCACATGTCAGGTTTTGAAAGTTTGCCTCTTAACTCAAGAACGAGAAAAATATTTAAGTGAAAGTTATGCTCAAAAAGTATTTTTTTATATAGTTCCCCTAATACTGTCTTAATCACGTTGTTTGCGAAAATAATTTACAGCGACTATGCATTTGGAGGAGTGATTATTGAATTAAGCGTCAATTTAATCTGTAATATATATTCTAGTCGTAAAACAGTTTGTCAATATTTTTGCAGAAAAAAAATTTTTTTATATGTGATCCTTGAGGACTTTTTTGGACAACTTTCATAAGAACACTTAAAGGTAATATTTAGTAATTTATTTATGTACTATAGTTAGAGACGCTGTAAAATCGCGAAAATATTTAACAGTCTCCAATAAACTGTAGTATCTCAATGGTGATACGTGTGAACAGTTTTCAGGCAAATCACACACGTTCTGTGTTAAAATTGTACAGTTATAATTGGGTCTGTTGTAGAGGGACACAGTGCTTCTTATAATCGATAGCTAGGGCCCGGTAGTTTTCGCGAAAAGATTTTTGCCCCACTTTGTTTCAGTGTCTTACGTGCGCACCTGCAGTTTAACTTCATGGCTATTGACATAGTGTTTTTGTGCAGAGTCGTTATTCATTTGACTGTGCCAATCAGTACACGGATAACTGTCACACATCACGTCTGTGATTTGCAGGTTTAACCTCCACACGCTGGGTATTACTGCATCCAATCACTGACCACATAGCAGAGATGCAGGTGCGCACGTAAGACACTGAAACAAAGTGCTGCAAAATTCTTTTCGCGAAAATTACCGGGCTATATCGATAGCCAATATAGATGCAAAACCTTCAGTGTTATACATAGCACGTTAGAGCCTAGCAGACCCTCAACGTTTCTCGCGATTTACCAGTGTCTCTAACTATAGTGATACAAAAAGGTATAAGTTGAGGCACGAGTATTTCGCGTATTAATCTGGTAGCAGTCTAGACTTCTCAGTCCTATACACGCATTTACCAAAGTCGAATATCCATTGGCTCCTAACCGTACAAGTGGGTAGCCCACTAATTATTTTATTACTTACTACTGGCTAACAATCTCCAAAGATGTGTCAAAACAACTGTCGTATAGTCACGGAAGTTACACTGATATACAGGTTATTGGCGTTCAACCTGACCTACCGTCAATACGCAAAATACTCGTGCCTCTACGTATTAGACATTAATCTGCGTACAACATGCTAAAAACAGTAGACGAATCTCGTTATACCGAGGTTCGTTCAACCGTGGATTCTGTTATATCGTCGTTAATTTTATCTCCTCCCAGCTTAAATAAGCGAAGGTCTGGTCATGCAGAGGATACCGCGGAACAGCTGTTAAACGGGTAGGAATTATGTCTCCCAACACAAGAATTAAAATGAGATTCTATGTACATTTTTTCGTGCTGTCGATCTAAACAGATTATTTCCTGTGAAGTTCGAGGTTTTTTAGCCAGTGCACAAATGTAAACTTTGAGAATGGTCAGGAATCAGGGCTCCCTTTTTTCCTTCACTGTCGGGAGAGTAAACTAACTCGTCACTGTAAGCACTTTAGTCAATACAGGCACATCAAGGGACCGTAATACAAGCCAAGTGAGGTGACGAGGGGCAGCAGCCAGCGCTGTTGTGTTGCACTTATCGTCGACCTGAATCCAGACACTACCACCCCACCCCCTTCCCTCTCTCCTCCAAATCACTCACCACCCTTGTCGAGTCAATCCCGTTGTCTTCCTGTTGTCCAATGACGGTAAACTGGACTCCTCTTCAGCGTACAAGAGAAGTTTACAAACACAGTTGCCAACTGTGTAGCTAAATTGTCCCTATAAGCGCTTCCTCAAGGAGAAAGTAGTGTTACCAATTAGGATTCATTCATTTTGCATTATAATTCTTGTTTCAGTTTTACTTCTAAATATTTTACTTCGTTCGAGCATAAAATATTGTCTTCTAGAATCTCTGACGTCACAAGCAATTGAAAACTAGTTCTGTTACGAAATCTAAATCCGTCCATAATCGGTATTGTACTCCAATGCTTCAACACAGTCAAAATTTTTATAAAGATAGTCAAATACATTGTATTTCTCAGATTCAATTAATTTTATTTGAAAGTTGTTTTACCCAAACAGGTAGCCGCCTGCCCAGGTCGCCGAGGGGTATACAGAGTTTCGGCTGTTACGAGATTATTTGAAGCTGTTCACGGCGCATGAGTGATGCTTGTTCAGAAACATCTTTGAAAGAACTTTCCACATGTGTATGCGCTTCTAAAGTTCACCTGTACTCTTTAAACCATATTTTCCAGCAGCTGAAAACGGCAAGAATGGGTATTTTTTACCTCCGGCGCAAAAGAGGGGTGTTAAAAGTTTGACGTGTAGATGTGTATCTGTGTGTCTGTGGCATCGTAGCTCCTAAACGAATGTTCCTGTTTAGACGCTTTTTTTGCTTGAATGGTGACGTTAACGAGATGGCTCTTAGCTATAATTTATGAAGATCTGTTCAGGCGTTCGATGATCATCAGTTCTGTCCTAGTTGTTGAAGGGTTGTGAGCAACTTCCACTGGTCTGATCGATCCGAAATTTAGAATCCTGTGACGTCAATGGTAATAAAATAACATTGTCACCTTGGTCTGATTCTGCAGCATCATCTGGAATTTGCAGGATTCACAACTCCTCATCGATTTACAGTCGGGGTTTTTTAAAATATTTAATTTGTACATGTTGCGGTCATTTCTTAGGAATGAAAATCTTGGTACAGAAACTTTTACAAGGTACACTTTTAACTTTAAACTTATGTCATAACACGACAGGTCCCCTATTAAATGTCTCAAAGAGATGAGTTGTCAGCGATAAGACTGCAAGCCAGTTCAGTGACTTGCGGGCTAGTGTGCGGCGTGATGGCGCTTGCTGTCGCTTTCTGCTATTCCAGACATCTAACGGTCAAAATACTTCAACTCAGGCGGCCTCCTTAAGAGACGTCCTCGAGCAATGCTTTCTTACACAGTGGGGGCAGTAAAAATATAAGCAATACGGGCGGGACTGGTGCGTGCATCAATAACAATGTCTCCTTAGTGAATAACATATTTTGCTGCCAAATTTAAGTTTTTAGTACATTTTTGTTAGCTATTAGAAGATTTAAATTCTTGCATCACATTCCACAATAACAGTGGTGTAAGAGTGAGCCTACCGAGCCGAACAGTTACAATGATCCAATCTTGTATCTTCTTCTGATAGTCAAGGATTAGGGCTTATAGCCTGTTCCGGACTCACCAACTCTTCCTCTGTCTTCTCGCTCTTCTTCTTGAAGTGCGATGATATTCCGTCGCTTGTCGAGGGTTTCTCTGAGGTAACATACGAAATACATGTTCTTAACCGTCTTGCTTTGGTTTAATTTCTTGTCCTGTTAATGTCTATCTCCTTAGTTTTTTCCTTATTCCTTTATTTATCATATTACCTTCTATTGTAGAACCTTTCACAGACATTAGTAACTTTATTTCTGATGTATCAAGTTTTCTTAGGTCTTTTGATCTTACTGTCCAACTGGTAACTTCCTGCCCCACGTGGGTAGTGAAATGAATTAATCAAATGTTGCCCGAGTTTTTTTTTTTTTTTTTTTTTTCGTTTTACCAATTTCCTATCGTGCCACATTTATGTTGATAGGTGTTAATTTTTATATTTATGCCTTACTATTCATTATCGGTTGTATCACATCATAGATACTGGAAATGGGACACCTATATTATGTTATTGATGATTATCTAAGTTCTTATGGGGTAATATCCTAAACTATCCTCTCTAAAATAGTTAATTATTAAATGCAAGTCTTGCAAACATATTGAGTTCTACGTTAAGTGTCTTAAAAAAATACTGTCAAATTGAGAAACTTTCCCGTTTTAAAAATAACATTTAACTAAACCAGTTACTAAAAAAGTTATAGTTATTAGTGAATAAAATTTTCGAAAATATTTAACTGATAGTATTCAGTTCCGAATTTTTTTAGTTGAAATTCGTTACCACTAAAATTCATGTAAATTAATAAGAAACTGCTTTAACATTGATATCCGATTTTAAAAACTCAGATGCTACACGGTTGATGGGCAGAAACTCTCAAGTCACTAAAAACTTAGCTGTTCACAATTGACACTTTTGTCACCAAGTACCTCATCTAGCGACAAACTCACCAAGTTGGCAAGTCTGTAAACCCCCTGCCAGCCCCCGCGGAAACAAGCCATGCTTCTGCTGTTGTACTACCCCTCCTGGCCGCAACCCCCAACCCCCCGGCGAGGGCGTACTGGCCTATTTTCGCAGTGTCTACACAAGCAATTGGTTACCAAACATCCAACTCCGTACTGCCTTGCTTTGTGGTGTCTCCGTCCTCCGCGCAACAGTGGCACATGTACCTCTCACGTCGAAAATATGTTTTTTATTAGCCTGCGTTTCTAAGAAACGGGAGAGGTCAGACTAGTTATCTTCCTAAAGGCGATCCGTGTTCGATCACCGGCGGGGTTGGCCCCAGATTTTTTCTCATATTGAGAATAATTCGGACGTTGCCGTTGACCGGTGGGTTTTCTCGGGGCACTCCCGCTTCCCCTCCCTTGCATTCTATCCGCTCTATCTGTAGTGGTACGTTCCATGTCATCCCTCATTCACATCTGATCGTCCAGGCTGGGATGAGCTCACCGTCCTATCTCATAATCAAAATTACGGTTGCAACGATGCACGGAGAATCCTTGTGCTGACGAGCGGTCTTTGGGCCTACATGTGATATATTTTCTTTTTTCCAAGGAAGATAGGCTTTTGCGATCACTCTGTTACCTGTAGGTATAAACATCTGTGCGTCCACCCAAACAACTTTTGTTAGTATATTATCGATTGAAATGAAATTTCGTGCTGATATCACAACCTATGTTTGTGACCTCGATATCGTTTTTCTTTTCCTGCGTGTATTGTACCCATTGTTTTAGTAAAATATTTAAATTTTTATTGCGCTTGCATTAATTCGTCGTTATTTCTTCTAGTCTAGCAATTAACAACGTATTTTTTCCTTTAATACTACTTACAAAAATATGTAGATGCTAGAATGGTACCAGCATATTGCTTATTTATATCAAACATTTTTCATATGATGTAAAAAAAAATATATTTTTTTTACTAACGTCTTTATAGCGTAATTAAGGCATGTCCATTGGGCCAGTTATATCTGCGAACACTTTTAGGTACATAGCCATAAATTATATCTCTATAAATACCTTGTTTTATAATACTGTAACTTACAAGTGCACTATACCGCTTTAGGAAGGCATAACATTTTTACTTGTATTTATTAAATGATAATAGGGAAGGACTGCAGAAGGCAAAATTGTTCGAACGCGACATTATAAGGAAGGAGGGGAAGGACGAAATTAATACAATCACAAGTCAAATCACTCACATGCTCTCGAAAGTGCGCACACGTATATAACTCCAGCATAAAGTCAATGTATAAATTTGTATCCACGCTCTTCTTGCGCACTGATTGAGTATTATAATAATTAATAATTATTTTTTAAAATCACTTAAACTGTTTAAATTCGTGAGTCCTAATTGCAAGCTGTTCCAATAATTTGATACAGCTGGAATGAAGGATTGGGAATAAAATGTGGTTCTGTGTATTAGTATAGATAAATAATGGTTAATTTTCGACCGTAGATAGGCAAAATCATTTGGTGGGTAGCGAGGTTTTAATAGAGCTATGTACAATACGTAATTTTTCGCGTTTGAAGCGTGGAAAAAAGGGGGAGTGATAAAGGCTGGCCTGCAACGCATCGTCTGTACAACTTACAAGTTGTTATGGATGACATTTTTTTTTTTTTTTTTAATTTTGCGAATATATTTTTGAATGGATTTCAGTAGTTCTGATAGAATTTATTTAATTGTTAGTAATGTTATAAATCTGTAAAATGTATGTCTTGGTGGCCTGGCACACAAATAGTATAGCAATCGCACTATCAGATTTTCTCTTGCACGTGGAACAGTTGAATGTTATTCTTATATTACGTTTATATTATACGCGAGTTCTACGTTTTTGTCTGCCCCGAATGACACAGCAGAATTTTTTTTTTCCGCAGATGAGGACTAAACAACATTTCGTCAAAATCAGAACCTAAACGAAAACAACCTTTCGAACCTAGAGCGAAATTGAATCATACATACTGAGCGAAAAATCGTGAGAATCTTTTCTACCATCGTATTCTGCAAACCGACGTCATGTCCTGCGTCTTTTGTGATTGAGCGACGTTTTTATTGCACGGTAGACTATAGCTATTTACAGACGAGTCACAGACGTCCAGTAGTAGCACCAGAATTAACACTGACCCAGTCAAATAGGGACTCGCCAGTAATTAAATAAAATCGTCGGAAATAAATACATTACATTGAAGCCTAGTAGACAGCCAACCTTTTCTCGCGATAAATCACCATCTCTTGCTATAGGTAGGGCCCGGTAGTTTTCGCGAAAATATTTTTGCAGCACTGTTTCAGTGCCTTACGTGCGCACCTGTATCTCTGCTTTGTGGTCAGTGATTGGATGCCTTAACACCCAGCGTGTGGAGGTTAAACCCGCAAATCACAGACGTGATGTGTCGCAGTTATCCATGTACTGATTGGCACAGTCAAATGAATAATGACTCTGCACAAAAACACTCTGCAAATGAACATGAAGTTGAACTGCAGGTGTACACGTAAGACACTGAAACAAAGTGGGGCAAAAATCTTTTCGCGAAAACCACCGGGCCCTATCTATAGGCTATTTGCCTTTCTCGGCCAAACCTACCGTTCACTTTAAAAATCTCAAACATTTTTAATAATTTTTACAGTGTCATACTTAGGGCCCCTTTTAATCATTCCAAGCCAAATTTTATGCATTTATTGTATATTCTGTGTCGTCCAGAGCTCTCCAGTCAAAGTATAGACTACAAATCGAATACAACCGTGTATATTATGATGTCCGCCAACCCGCCAGTCATCTGTCCATTCTGCCTCTTATGAAATGATTCCAGTGTTCGCAGCTAAGTCTAATATGCCTACATCTCTGTGAGGTACTTTTCCCACATACGTTTGAAATAACGCTGTTCACAACATGCGACATTTCACGTAGCCAATGTCGTTGCGGCATTAATGCTCTATTGATGACAATTGTACGCAATCGTAGTATTATGTAATCTATTCTAATATTACTGTACTTAGCGATGATGGTATATCGCGAAAATATGTTGTGCCAACATACCCTTGAAAACACTGTAGTTTCTTGTGACGCGTATTATTGGGTGATATACTTCTGACAAAACGTAGCTGTCTGCAGACCAGTAACATGTCGTATCACATATTACAATAACTGGTTGCTTGTTGGCTTATTAGTTAAATAGGGCAAAATCTCTACGTACAAGCGGAAGCCAGCAATCTTCTGGTAAACTGAAAATGCGTTGAATTCCAGCAAACAGTCAAGTATTCCCACGATAAACCATCATCTCTAACTATACAACATAATTAAAGATTCCCGATTTTCGCGAGAAAAAAAATTCTACACCACATTCCTTTACTGTCTTACTTCCACACCTGTAACTCTACTTGGATAGCGATTGGACATTTTTAACCCTCATACTCTTAGAGTTATATTCGCTAATCACAGAGGTGTGAGGGTCCGCGGTGGTCGAGGGGTCAGACCTCTCGCCTCCCTCCAAGGCGATCCGAGTTCGATTCCCGGCGGGATCAGACCCTGGATTTTCGCATGTGGGACGATGCCGATTGACGGCGGGTTTTCTCGGGGATCTCCCGTTTTCCCCCGTCCTTTCGTTCCGACGCTGCTTCATACTCGCCTCATGCCACCCCTCACCAGTGACCATAATCTTTCACTCACTCAGAGGTGTGATGTTTCGGTAACCTTGTTCTCATTGGCCCAGTCAAATAACTAACCATATACATTTATATATACATATTATACAAATACAAACCAGCAATGGGTGGAGCTGCTGATGTTCACATAAGGCATTGAAAGAAAGTGGTGCAGAAATATTTTCATTAAAATTAGGGTAGGTATAACAGTCGTTTCATACTACAGTAGGAATTTAATATGACCGTCTTGTCAATGATAATAATCATAAAAAATATTATTATTCTGCCTTTAGATGTCAATCATTGAGTATTGTGAAATCAGTAAACTGTATTTATCACTTCCGTTGCTGTGTTAATAGGAAAATGCGTTAGAAAGTTACGAATCGGTTCAAACGGAAAAAAAAAAATGTTACATATTTTACCGTGAGTAGATTACTCCAAATTTCGGTTCGTTGATTATTTATGCCAAGCGCAGAGGTAAATATGAGTTATTATATATGTATATAATATTATATATATAATATTATATATAAATAATATTATATATATTATATACCTATATATTATTATTATATATATAATATTATATATATAATATTATATATCTATTATATATATAATACTCTTGATTCTGCTATGGAACGACACATTCACATGCGGTATACTCTGTAAAATTTTTCAGTTATGTCAACAATAATTTGTACGTGTTGTGCATGTTTTAATAGAAAGTCAATCGACCCTTATTAGTTCTGAAACTAACCAAAGTTGTCAATTACGCCGTATGTTTATTTTATTTTTATTTCCTTGTGACTGACAGTACATAATGGGAAAAAAACTTACTCGTCTTCAGAAATGTCACATTTTATTAGTTTATACAAAATGGTATACAACAGCAACCCATGAGCAGGGACAGGAAAATTTAGCAAATTCAGTGACTTGCATGTTAGAATGAACTATCCTATGCTTACTCAACTCCCGACCATTAGTCAACTAACAGCTACTCAGTGGAACAGCAGACAATGAACGAATGGACGGGGCTTGAGTATGCATAGTACAATGGATTCTAGCCTATACAGGTCATTGAATTCGCGAAATTTTCCTGTCCCTAGCCTTGAATAGAGACGTGCAAAATTCGCGTTATTTTCTGAAAACAGTGTAGACTGCAAGCTCTTATATGTTCTCTCGACATCTCTGTTTGGCCGACAATATCGTGGCCTACCGCAGAAATTGCTTCTAATCAATAATCTTAAGTTAAACGTAGCGACCTGAAAAATTCGCTTTTTTGTTTTACGCACACGCTAAAACTCCAGAGACTATAAGTTCGTGTCGATTTCGCAGTTGGCCCTTTACTTATTTGTAGAGACATGAACTTTTCGCGAAAAGAATTTTGCCCCACTTTGTTCCAGTGCCTTATGTGCACGTCTGCAGTTCTGCTTCATAGATATTGGCAGCGTGCCTTTGAACTGTGACGTTTCTCATTTGACTGTACCAATCACAATAAGGTTACTGTAACACCACACGTCTGTGATTTGCGTGTAAAACCCCACGAAACACG
>PNEQ01126501.1:0-36525 GCA_003012365.1 Medauroidea extradentata
TATATATGTATATATGTATATATATATATATATATGTATATATATATATGTATATATATGTATATATATATATGTATATATATATATATATATATATATGTATTCTGTTTACGGATATATGTGTGTCGCAAATAATAACTCTTGGACAGGACTAATAATTTTCTGAGCCGGCTACGTGTAGCGACAAGAAAACAGAGGTAACTGGACATGGACTGTGAAAAGACGATGCAGATCTGCTGGTGCCTGGTTCTACATGTTATCTACCCATACCAGCCTTCTTGTACTCGTTATCTCGTTTGCCCGCCACCCTACACTCCTGCCTCTCCTAGTGTTACCTACTTCCCCTCTCCAGCTGTAACGACCTGCTGCGCACAGAGGCAGCATTGGACAGCTTTCAATGAAGAGCAAGCGAGCGGTTGCAATGGTTTACGCGGATACACGCCATTTAAAATTCAAAGCGGTAACACTATGTTTTTAAGTATTCATTTTTTAATTCAAGCTTCAATCTATGAGGCGACTGTCTCGGAAACCTAAAACACTGACACGATTAAGTGGATACCCTATTCGGAACTTGTCGCTTTTTAGGTCCATCTGTCGCTTTATTTCATCTTTTGTATTAAAAAATGAGACGGTAGAATCATTCGTTACATCTTTCTAATTCATTATTTTTAAACATCTTACAGTTAACTATGATGGTGTACGAATGACGTGTATTTCTGTAGACACTTGCATCACTAGCTAAAATTTTACTGGGACATCCCCTTAACAATGGTTGACTAGATTGTCCTCCTTGACACATGAAGTTCTTCTATTTTCCGTGTATAGTGTGCACCCCTGAATTTTATCAATTGTTTTGAAATAAAAGTGTGCACTATACACGAGTAAATACGGTATGGTATTACAGCTCACTACATATAAAATTGACTGCACTCAAGCTTAATCTTGTGCAGATGGGATGTTGTGTTTATATTTCTTTTTGTTTAATTCTATACTATGAAAAAGAAAGGTTGTATTTACGTGTTCAATATCAGTTTGTAGGAGTTGCGTTGCATTGCGTGCAGTTTACAATTATTTTTTCCTGCGACGTGAAGTGTTTTCAGTTTTTATAAGATATTTTTTCTGACCTTAAAGTCTGCAAATTTTTTTACCTTATATTGTCATTTTAATTTAGTATTAATGCTACATATGATCAAGTATGAGCATTATTCGTGGTGCAAAACTTTGCGGCACTGACTGTTTTTACTATTTTTGGAAGATACAAACTAAAATATAATTTCAATAAAAATGTGTTTATTTTAAGAGGGTGTGGTACGTAATTCAACGCTAATAAGCATTAATCTATAACTGTAGGTTTCTTGAAGCCAATTTGTGAAAAATAACAATAGCAATACTAGACTATAATTTTAGCCAATGTTTTGAACAAAATTGTTTCCAGTGTTACGAACATCTGAGACACAATCTACTACACCAGAACCTCATGCATTTAACTCCGGCGCAAGAAGTCACGCGTAACGAATTAGTAATTCTGGATAAATATTTACTCATAAAGTTGACAGATACCATTATCTAGGATTGTTATTAAGTATTTTATCCATATTGGCTTTGAATAAAGCGTAGAAATCAATTGATGTTTTCAGTGTTTATTTATGTACCACACACTGTTAAGTCAGTAATTATTCTACGCTAACTTTAAGAAAAAACACATTTTAAATTTAAAGGGGGAGGGTGGTCAAAATTAATTACCTCTGGACTAACGAGGTCAGCGATCTAGCGACATAATTATCTGGCACTGTGCAGTGTCTTTAGATCGAGGGTTTACTGTGTATGTTTAAGGCCACTGGTTCCTATTAATGCTATTTTAGTAATTTTTATTTAAATCTTAAAAGGGAGCAGATATCCTAAAACAGTTACACAGAAATGTTGGAAATTTTCACTATGTAGTCTAATTTTTCACAACGTAAGTTTGTATAATTTTGGCTAGTTATTAGCTTGAAGAAATTTTAACTAAGAAGATAGCTAAACTTAGAATTTTATGTTTTGAAAAAATTAGGCTACGTAGTAAAAACAATTTTCAACATTTCTATGTAACAGTTTTGTGATATCTGCACCCAATAAGAACTTTAAAAATTAATCTTGCAAAATCATTATAAGTAGCAACCCATGGCCTTAAAATGAAAGTTTTGTAAAATCAGTGAAAACTCGAAAATGCTAAATTTCATTTTTTAAATTATGTAAAGTAAATTCCAAAATACTATTTTTACGGTACTCTAGGTATAAATTGTTCTGGACATACCACTTTCCTGTTTTTGTTTCATTGTAATGGGACGTTTACGAAACGTCCGCTGGGTGATCCGTGTAGGTTAGAATTTCCACTAGAGTCCTTGAGAAGTGATAAGTTTTGCTTGCAGCCTGAAAGTGACCCCGAACTAATTGATTGCATACACTTGATCGCAACCTGGCTATCACTAGTGATCAATAGAGACCCCAAAAAATGGTGTGAAAATTATGCCACCAGCAGTGTCAAAAAACCTCAAAGTGGTGCTTAAAAACAAAGAAAGCTGTGTTTATAAATTTTTTGTATAATTAAACACAATACACAATTATAAATAGATGTTAAGTATTGTATTAAAAAAATAGTTTTTACATAAATTTAAAAAAGAGATAAAATGCATAAGTTATTCAAAATTATTCTACATTTTGATTGCAATATGTATTTCACAAACGTTACCATGTACTCATCTCAGGAAAATTCTTAATCTCTCATAGTAATTTTGGTACAGACATATACAACATTTTAAATTATTAATCAAAATCTTATTTTCGACAAGCATTAATGTAGCACATATAAACTATATAAGGCTAACAGTAGTTATCCTATCTAACATTACAAAGTAACAGACTCTGTCTTACTACCAAAAAATTTAGTGAAAAGATTTTCCAGATTTTCGGCTTTTGAATTTGTTCTACGGTCTGCCAAAATGTGTGAGTATGCTGAAAATACTCTTTCATTGTCTGCGTTTGAAAATGGGATCCATAGTGGAGGCATGCAGTGCTGAACAAAATTCAGTATGTTGCACTTACATACTCAACAAAACAATGACGACATCAACTTGCTGCATTTCAGACAAAAGTTGTGAAACCTGATACTGGTAAGCCAAGTAGCCTTCCTTCCAAAAATTTAGTAATTTTCTTTTCACGATGAAATATTGGCAACGTTTTCAGTTTTGGCATACTGTCAATCAGTAATGTTCAATCATAAAAACAAATGTATCACAAAATTATTGCAACAATAAAAACTTAATTTGTAAACACCCATATATGTGTAGCTACACGCAAAAACAAGGATTGTAGATAAAAGCAGACAGATTAAAAATATCGACACCAGCGCACCTTGAGGTAAACTACTTCAAGCGACTCGAAGCCATGAAGATTTTTGTCAGCCAATTTTGTTATGTTGACGTTGCACACATATTGATTGTCAATTTATTCGTAACATTACGTTTTTGTTTGTAGTTGGTAACATTTTCTTCATGTAAACATATTTCTATGGTAAAGAAAATACATGGATTTAACGAACGTGTCAAAGCTAATACTACTGCAAACGTCTTTCTGCATATGAATAGCTGCATTTATAGCAGTGCAAACAAATACAATCTGCAGCATTATAGTGTAATTTTGTGTAGAAAGTGAATTTTGTGGTTATTCCAGATTGAAGGGAAAGTCGTGGAATTAGTTTAAATAACTATATTTTTGCTTTATTTCATTAATTTCGCGCTTCACCATTTTTCGGAGTCTCTAGTGTTCAATAATCCTGGTTGCTTGACCCAGAAACCTACCCAGCTCTAATAGAATATGTTTCGTGCCTTAGAAACAACAAAAACAAACTTGACTGCGCAACAAACCAAAATATCCCTTTATCACCACACTGAAAAAAGAATTTCACTTTTTTTAAGCAAAAATAATACACTTACACATTTTATTGCGGTTATTTTGCATTTTGAACCTCTATTCATAACCTGAATACTCACAGCCCTCTCAAATTCACCTGGTCTAACTCACAAACATATGCAATATTCCTAGACATTGAGATAACTCTACACAATGGCACCATCTAGACCTCTGTTCATACCAAGTTCACCAATAACATGCAGTACCTCTATTTTAACAGCTTACATCCAAACAGTACCAAAAATTCACTACCGTAAAATCTCGCCACCAGATCCAAATGCATATGCTCCACTTATAGTGACCTCAACAAACAGTGTGAACAAATAGCCAAAGCCATAATTGACAGGGTGTATCCTGTAAACCTAGTTCATAATCAAATTTGCTATAATGTGTTTTATAAGAATTTGAGGTGATTGTGTGCTATGTTGTGTGGTTAAAGGTACACGTAGTGACAGTAAGGTACACTGTGATAGTGTTGTTAGATTTACCCCTTTATACTGCGTAGACCTGCAGAAATACCTACCACTCTACAGCATCACCATTCTTCCCTGCTGTGCGTCAGAACATCCTGAACCATACACTAATAAAAATACATACACTAATAAAACTAATTGGACACTGAAGATCACATAGATTCACCTTAAAGAAGGAAGTCCAGACCATAATTTCTAGTAAATGAAAATTTATTTAGAAGTTAGGATTTGCTGCAATATTAACTTAAGAGGATTTAATGGAAATTACAATAGGCCTATCAGTATTTGTAACTACCACATCCTTTACATCAACTAAAATGAAGCAGATATTTAGATTAATAAAATTCTGTGATGAAATCAAGAGAGATATTGAAAATGTTACTTCCTGTATGAAACTAATTAATTGCTGTTGTTAAACTGAGAAATAAAATAGCGAGTTGATGTTAATATAGGCCTGAGCTAGGTAAGCCTTCAGGTTTTAGGTTCAGGAAATGACTCATTTTAAAGTTCTGATCGCCGTAACTTGTGGGCAGAAAATACACTGTTTAAAACATATAAATCATACCACATCAGCTTAGCTCAAAAGTCTGTAGGTGTGCCGATTCTACACGAAATCTTGGCCCTCTGGTCTCAAGCAAACTAGCTACTACCAACACAGACATTCTGGTGCAAAACTTGAAAATGGGAAAATAAAAGATTCAAACATTAAATTTTCAATTTGACAAGATGTTGAGGTTAAAGACAACGAAAAAATACCATCCTTCACCGGCATACCACTCGTACAGGGCGATGGCGTGATCGGTGTCACTACGGCTTCATCGGCAGCGTCATCTGCGGCGATTGCGATTTATACCGCTGGCACACTTCAAAATATTAATATTTAGGCCAGATAAAGCTTCCCATTTTATGTGTTATCGGCCTCCTATCTTAAAACTATGTCTCGGCCCCACAGAACTGCACAAAAGTTAGGCTGGCGCCCGATAATAAAGGCATAGCAACGGCCGCGAGTCGGCAATCATCCAGCAATGTCGGAACTTGGGCCAAGACTTCTTCAAACTTTCAAAAATCGTCTCTCAAGTCACAAAGAAGCTTGCCTAACGAGGCGAAACTCAAAAAAACTAACCCTGAAACTAAAACTAAATCACCAAAATTTAAACAAAAAAATAAAATTAAATTAAATTATAGGATGTAATCCTAACAAAATTTAATAAAAAAAATATTAGTAAAATATAAATTTAACTAGCTTGGAGAAGGCAGAATTTAACTAGGCACCCTGTCCAAAGAGAAACTAAGATTTAGATTAAAGGTTAACAGTCGAAGTAAATAAAATAACTAAATACTGGATCACAACAATAGACTATGCAAAGTAAATAAACAAACAAAGTAAACAAACCAGCTTCCTATAGCCAAATGCTAAACTGCTGAGCTGTTTCCAACGCAGAGACAAAACCAACACCACAAATACAGATATACCTCTGATCATCCCATGTCATGGAATCATAAACAGACTGAAAACTACAGTAAACCCTCAATCTAACAACACAGCACGGTGTCATATATTATGTCATTAGATCGCTGATGTCGTTAGTCCTGTGGTAATTAATTTTGTACCCTCCCCCACCAAAAAGAATTTTTTATTTTAAAGTGAATTTTTTTTAAAGTTAGCGTAAAAGAACTACTCAACTTAAAATTAACACTGGTTTTATTGAAATTATATTTTAGTATAATGAAAATGTGTCTCTCAAATAAAATTGTACCCCATAATCCCAAAATTACACTCCCCTTGTATCATAAAAAACTACAAGCACCGCAAAGTTTGTGCGCCGTGAATAATGCTCATACGTGGTAATGTGCAGCGTTAATATTACCGTATTTGTCGGCATATAGGACGACCCCGCATATAAGACGAGTGATGGTTTTGAATGTACAAAATCTTGAAAAAAAGTAAATTACTAATTTTGAAATTCCCGACAGAAAAATATTTTTTTCCTTTGCCAGAAACATTAAACATTAATTTAAATATTTTCAATGCATTTATTACCATCATATAAACATCATAATAGACACATAAACAAATAACATTGGCTACTACTGCCCTCCGGGCGCCTAAGAGCCAAGAAAATGCACGGCGGCGGCCGGCGACTTGGCAATGCCGGACTGAGGCACGCTGCGTGCTACATGGCAACACCGTTCCACAATAGCTGCTTGCAAGGTCATTGTATTCCTGTGGTTTGTTGTCTGCCAGCAGGGGGGTTTATTTCCGTCTCCCGCGCTTTTTCCACTCCCTGCTGCTGACGTCACATGGAGGAGACGCGCCACAGTGTGTTGCGTACAAGCTCGCGCGCCTAAAATTCTGTTACACTAAACACATCAGAAATAGAAAACTGTTCAGTCTATTGACTTCGAAATTTTTACAGTATATCTATGTACTATCCTGCCAATGATACTGTATGTTAAATTTCTGTATGTGTATTAGTTAATATTTAAAATAATATTCAACAGTGTCATGTTCGCTACCGAGGAGAAGAAAATGCAGGGTAAAATATAGTAACCGTGGAACTTTTTTGTTTTTCGAGATAGCATGGGGGTACCAGCGAAAGAATTAAAGAGAAAACTCTATATTACATTTTGATACCTTTTTTAAAGAATTACGTGAATGGGTTTTCGTTTTGTGCCAGGTAGAAGTTGGAGAATATTTCACCTGTACGCGAAATATATAGGCGAACCGACCACAACATACTTCTCTCTCGGTTCATCTGCAAAACATTTATTATGTTAATTTAATCATTTATTATGTATTTATTATATACGCAAAATGTATTTCAATTCAAATACCCCCCTCCCCCCTCAAAGAAGCCATTGGCCCAAATACTTGCATAAAAAATACAGTTCCGACCAAACAATTACAGTGATTTAAATGTATTCACCAGTGCCTTTTTTTTTTTCTCAATAAATTGTCTGTTTTTTTATTTTACTTTTCTAAATCCTATTTATATACAAAAATACGCAACAATGTTAATGGCAAAATGTTGATAGTACAGATACCAACAAATTGTACACTACGTTACAATGTTTCTAACAATGTGCCAACAAATTTGCTACTCATATTATGATAGACATGTTTTAAGCACAGTTAAAAATATAAAATAGCAGAATAGAAATAATGCAAAAAAAATGTGTTCATTACTATGTTATGTCCTATTCAACTGTCCCTGTTTGACAATAATATTAATATTATTATTAACATTATCCCCTATCATTACAAAAACGATCGAGAAAATAATGTTATCAACACTCTTTGTATATTCCCGTCTCGTGTTGCGCCCTGCTGCTGATGTAACAGGGAAGGTTCCAGCCATGTAGTGTTGAGATGGCTGTAGTGCTGAATGCAATGAACTTGCGGATCGCAGTCTTGCGTCCATACTCATTACGAGACTAGATGTATTAAAAATCAGCAAAACGTTTAACTATAAGTTAAATGTGCCATGGCATAATGTACTAATTGTGGGTCAAAGACTACAGACGTTTTATCCAACACATTAGAAAAAAATAGGATTTGAGGCGACTGTATGCATCGCGCTGTGAGCGAAGAGACGCATTTAATCAAGATAATTCCAGAGTTTGTTCTGTAAATTTCCGCCAAGATGATTACCAACGAGTTTTGAGAAGTGAACTCTTATGACTACCTCAAATACTATCAATACATTTTCATACCATTCTATTTCAACAATATGGAGGACACATTTTACTAGCAAAAATAACATATTATATAAACATGTTACTGAATTTATTGTCAAGAGTGTTGATAATATTATTTACATTTTCTTTTTTTATATACATTATTTTCTTGAACATTTTACAGTGGTATGATATATGGGTCAATACTGTATATGTTGATATGAAATTATGCCAGCAATACTATTAACACAAAGGGCTATTCATTCATGTCATAACACAGTAAATAACACATTTTTTGTAACAATGATATTGGCAAACAATCTAAAAGTTCTTAAAAATTGTGCGTTTTCTGCATTGGATTGATATCTTAGTTGTCATGTGTTCGTATCAGTTGTTACAAACACTGTTGTAAGTGTATTCTTTAATTTTTTAACTGTGACTTTAACATAATGTTTTCCATAATATTCATATTATTCTTTGCGACGTTACTAGAAATATTGTACCATAGTGCAAGGATTTAGAAAAGTAAAGTAAATCACAGACAAATTTTGAAAAAACATCACTAGTGTACACATTTAAGGCCTTGTTACGGAGTTTTGCAGTGATTTCGAAAATATTTTTTTATTGCTACCTAATACTCATATCAAAATTTCGCTGCATAGTTTTGACACTTATATGTTATAATTTGCAGCTAAATTTTTTGTAGAATTATATTGAACGGTTTTTCAGATTTCATTACCCAAAGTACCACGTTTTTCATCGTGAAAATAAGCAAAAATGAAGGAAATTATTTTTTTGCTGGCGAATGGTATATTATTTTAAAAAACGCATCCACAGTATTGTGCACCGTGTGATTGCACATTGACTCAAATTTTTTCCAAACTCTTGGTTAAAAAATATTTGAGTTATTGGCACCAGTCTGAAAAAAACTCTGGAACAAGCCCTTAAATCACTGTAATTGTTTTGTTGAAAACTGTAATTTATTTATGCAAGTATTTGAGCCAATGGTTTCTTTCAGGGGATATTTGCATTGAAATAATACATTTTGTGTACATATAAACAAATACATAATATATTAGTAAAATTAACATAATACATTCTGTGCAGATAAACCGAGAGAGAAGTATGTTGTGGTCGGCTCGCCCATGTATCCCGCGCAGAGGTGAAATATTCTCTAACTTCTACCTGGCACAAAACAAAAACCCACTCACAAAATTCTTGAAAAAGGGTATCAAAATTTAACGTAGAGTTTCCTCTTTATTTCGTCTACCGATACCCTCTATCTATCTCCAAAAACAAAAAGTTCCACGCTTACTATATTTTGCCCTGCATTTTCTTTCCCTCGGTAGCAAACAGGGCACTGGTGAAAATTTTTTAAAAAATTAACTAATGGACACACATAAATTTAACATACAGCATCATTGGCAGGATAGTTCATAGATGTTCTGTAAAAATTTTGAAGTCAATAGATTGAATAGTTTTCGATTTCTGACGTGTTAAGTATTAAAGTACTTTCGACGTGCGAGCTTTTTACTTGCGGCGAACGTCTCGGTCTCCTCCTAGGTAAGTCACGCGCGGGCAGCCAATGACAGAACAGAGGGCCGGAGTGGCCTACCAAATATACTTTATTTACCTTGGTCTGCCAGCCTAGTACTAGACAGTAGACACATGAATGTGTGGTACGGTGCCTAGATCCTCGTTTTTTCCGCCCGAGAGTTTTGTGCTTGCGAGACAAAGGAGGTAAGCATGCAGACCTAGATCCTTGTTTTCTCCGCCCGAGAGTTGTAGGCAGGCGAGACAAAGTATCTTGGCACACGCTCCAGCTGCATCGATCGCCGCTTAGCTGCGAGGAAGTGTCCTTTATTATGAATGACGATCATCAAAATTTTATACTGTAAATTTTATTTAAAAAAAGGGGCACATCTTTTCATTTGTGATGAAAAACGCAATTCCTTGTAACGTCATACAACTGCACAACATACAGCTTACGTAGTTTTCAAACAATTTTTAGGTTACCAAAAATTTTTGCACCTTCGTATTGTAATGTTGCAGGTTTTTTTTTTTTTTTTTTTTTTTTTTTTTTTTTTTTTTTTTTTTTTTTTTTTTTTTTTTTTTTTTTTTTTTTTTTTTTTTTTTTTTTTTTTTTTTTTTTTTTTTTTTTTTTTTTTTTTTTTTTTTTTTGTTTGTTTTAATAAGGCTAGGTAAAGTTTTCAGGGATCATATTGTTTTTGGGTGTATTGTTTGTATGTATTTTATTTGGTATATAGTAGAACCCTGTTATAACATTTCTGGATATAACATTTTCCTGCATATAACATCACTTTTATTTGGTCCCACCAATTTTACATAAAACATAATGCTTTCATTTCCTGCTTATAACAACACTAGTATTTTCATTTACTGCATATAACATCACTTTTTTCTCAGACATTAACCAAAACTCTGGTAAAATTTTTCTTAACTCTATTATTTTTAATAAAATTACTAAGCTGTAGACTAAAAATATCTGTAAAAAAAAAAATTAATGTCTAGGACTGTATCATAAGTGTACTTTACAGTGATATTGAAGACTGTGATCCTGAAGATGACTATCATGAACCTACAGAAGACAAGTGGGAAAGCCTCTATTATACACATAATGTATGCATTCATCATGTTTCTGATAGCATAGTAACTGTAGCCTCATTCAATCTCATTATAGGCTTATTCACTGTACATAAACTATCAAATTTTAAGTTACTTTTGTATAATATCCTTTTACTGGTGTAAAAATATTGATTCCTGCTTGTAGCATTTTCCTGCATATAACACTTTTTTTCACAGGTCCCTTGAAAAATGTTATAACAGGGTTCTACTGTATTATATTTTGGTCCGTGGTGTAGTGTATATGAATGAAGCCATGAGAAGTAAATTAATTGCCAGCGGGTGATGCAACAATTGGATTGTATGCACTGGGCACGAGCCGAGTCTAAAATTAGACTACCCACCCCTAAGAACAAAAAGGAAGGTAGTGCGAGAGAGATAGAAGCTAAAAGAGTGGCACATGCGCGCTTCTACAGTTAGAGGTGGTGAGGTGGTGTGATTAGAAACTTTGCTCTCTGAGTGGCCAGCAATGTATCGCCTGAATGGTGGGGGGAAAAGGAGCATAGTTTTCGTTGTTGAGAGGAGAAGTGGTTATGAAAGGCTGGAGAGGAATGGACGTATGCTCTTTGTTACGGTTCTCGAGGAAAGTGTTCTTTATAAAATATTGATGATTTTAATGATTCGGGCGGTAACATTCAGTGTCCATGAGTTCAGTGATGGTTAATTTGGATGAACGGTTCAACTTTCACTCAGTTGTCCGACAGTGAAACGGAATAAAAAGTACTACTAACATGGATTTGTATAATGTTATTTACCGGTATAAAAAGAAGTAGTCTCATGCGCCCGACTTTACTGTAGCTTAGCCGAGGTACTGTTTATAGACAGTGGAGTGACATATTACAATATAAGACGAGTAGCAATTTTTGAAGGCCAAAAATATGTAAAAATAGTCGTCTTATATGCCGGCAAACACAGTTAGTAAATATGACATAATGTATGGTAAAAAAATTTTTGGACTACTTAAGTCAGAAAAGATATTCTATAAAAACTGAAAAGGACTCACCTCCCAGGAAAATAAGTTTCTAAACTGCGCACGACGCAACTCTTACGCCACAACTCCAAGTGCCGCTGGCCTACAAACTGATACAGCTCACGTAAATACAACCTTTCTTTTTCGTCGTAAAGTAGGATTAAATAGAACAAATATAAACACAACTTCTCTTTGGCACAAGATTAAGCTTGAGTACAGTTAATTTTATATGTTACGAGCAGCAATAAAATAAAACCTTATCAGCCCACATGTATCATATGGGACTGCAGTAGAACCCCGATTTAACTAAATGCCACGTGATCCGAAAATGTTTACTCAAAATCGATGTTTTGTTGAATCCGACTTCATGTTTTTAACTCCCCCCCCCCCCCCAAAAAAAAAAAACTATAGTAAACTCTACAAGTAAGCCACAGCAGTGAAAGAAATAACTGGCGAATAAAACTTTAAAAACTTAACGTGCGCGTGGTGAGTTAGGCTGCCCTTGCGCACCATCATCACGTGAGAAGTAACGACTAACACCGCAGAGCCGTCATTCTTTCCGTCTCTCTCACGACCGCTCCACCAACAAAATTCACGAAATTCCCATGAAAAATGGGAAAAATTAAAATTGCAATGAAAACTGGATTAAAAGTTTGCGAAACAACAGTAAAATAATAATTAAATACACGTGGCGACGGCTATTGTAGCTTGTACGCAGCCGTGCTCGAGAAACAAACTCGTTGGTCTGCTCGCTAACATTATACACATACATATATACATACATACATACACACACACATACACACATACATACACACATACACATTTAAGCATCAGAAAATCAAATTATTTACGTTTCCGGAATAAAATTTGTTGTAAAAAATCACTTTTTTTTTTACATAAATTCGCTGGTTTGATCGGGTGACGCGAGAGCAAGTATTCACGCTGTACACCACTGTATTCTACCGGTAATATAATTAATCACCATTCTACTGCAGACACAAAGCACTATCTGTGAATTAGCTCCTGTGCTGTCCACCACCGCGCTGTGGAAACTGGGTACCCAGGATGCTCTCTGGTGACCCTTGCTAAGCACCAACCCTGGTACATGCTCTTCACCAACAAGAATCAAGTCTACCACAGTGAGTCTAGGTTGTTGTACTTACCATTTCCCTCGTGGTAACAACAACGCCACAGACAACAGACTAGACGACACAAAAGAACACAGTAGATTTCTAAAGACCGACTTTACACGACTTTCAGGAGCTGACATCTGCTCCTATATCTTCAGGTGAAGTTTGTTGTTGCCTTATTCCTTATGGAATCTTTCATGTGCTGTTTTTTGGTTCATGGATCTGTTGACTACAGCCGAACTAGGCTTGACAAACTGTATTATTGTGAGCATACGCCATTACAATGTTATGTCGTCCCAGAAATATCTGAAAGATACTAAGAAAAAATTGATTTGTCGTGGACTAATTCCTTATGGGATCTTTCATGTTCTGTTGTTTTGGTTAAGGGATGTGTTGACTGCAGTTAACTCGGCTTGTTTTTTCTTTTTTCGTATTTTGTTGTTAGTTTTTCTTAGTATAAGATTTCTGGGACGACATAATATTGCAATGGCGTATGTCCACAATGATGCAGTTTGTCATTCTGTCCCATTGCAAGAAACATTCAAAGATATTAACAAACTAGGTTTGTTTTCTAATTTTTTCCGTTTTTCACCTGTTTGTTTTTTCGTAGTCTCAGTCTTAGGATTTATGGGATGACATACTTTTGCAGTGGTGTATTTCCACAATATTATGGTGCTTTAAGGTAGTAAAAGTTTTCAGTTCACATTTCATTAGACCTTCATATGTTAAAATATTCCTTTTTATACAGACAATCTGTTATTATAACTTCTAGTTAATAAAATTTCTCATTGTAATGAGATTGCTCTGTACAGTGAAAACAATAAAACATAGAATCTTTTTGATATATTTAACTCCACTTGTAATTTGAACCCAGTTCCAATCACACATGTTGATTTTGATTACTGTTGTCTTCATTTGCAATGAATATATCCTGTTTTGTGAATGACTTGATTTTCAATCTTAATATGGTAGTTATGGCAGGCACTTTCCGTAAGTAAAATTTTTCTGATCAGTAATCAGCTATTCTCCGTTCACTCTTAGTTGAGTTCTGAAATAAACAAATAACATATCATTGCACTTCGCTAGCTTCAAATTGGCTAAATTTGTGCAATGCGCCAACGTACTATTTTCAACCAACAAAACTGTGTACAGTCTGTGTCATAGCAAACAACAGCGCACTATCTGTTAAAACAATATTGCGTGAAAATTTTGTACATGTTATCAACATACAAAGAAAAAAATTACAAAAAAATTTGAAAAAATATTGTTGTGTGTAGTTACAGTATATTTCAAAATTCAGTTGTAATTATCAAGCCATGACTAATGATCGTATTCAAATATTCTATTACTAACGTAACGAAAATTTGGTACTGCATGCAGAAAAAAGTCGTCAACAAAATGAGTGATTGAACTTACTGTAAAGTCCTCTTGAATTATTTTGTACTTCATTTTGGAAAAATCCCATTTGATAAATCACCAAACAATCTGTCGATAACTTACGTCACATATTCGTTTTGCTTTATAAAGAATGTTATATGTGCCTTCATCACCGCAGTTTGTTTAGTAATGACTATACATATTCACGTTTCGAAAACCATGCAAGACATTTTCACTGTTCACGTCCATCACATAACCTAAGCTGCATATTAGACCATGTAGTCATTACCGACGTGAGAAACGAGGATGGACGGAAGAAAATAGATTAAGGAATTTTGGTTTGGACATACTGGAACGGAAAATGGATGTACGGAAAAAAAACATTCTTAGTAGCCACAACATAAATGTCCAAAAATACTTTGAAAATACCAAAAGTTTAGTTCAGTAATAATTACCACTGTAAAAATAAGTCGGAAACATTACAAATTAATCTAATATTTTACTTTCTCAGAGTATCGTACATTTCTAAATACCAGAAAGTGTACCAAAAAACTCGTACTATTAATAATGCGTCAGTCATTAAATAACTCGTGAATAAACTGTACGGATGTGTCATCCGCTAACCATAATTATAGTAATAAACATATAGCATCGTAGATTGTGTTTGCAGCATCTTGTAGTATTATATATATTTGTTAATAAAACTCTCTCATTAGGTGATGGAGTGGAAAATTTATATGCACACGAGAGGTAACGAGGATCTATTCCTTATACAAGATCACAGTGCACAGCGGTCGGTAGCCAGTTTGTTTATAATTTGCTTTGTTTATTCTAAAACTCAACTAAGATTGAACTGAGAATAGAGAAAATCACTAGACTGAAAGATGAACTATTAAAATTTTAATTTTTTTGCAACTAAGTTAGTAGATGCTTAACGAAGCAAAAGTAATGTACAAGATGAACAGACGTAGAAATATGAAACATACTAAAAGTCAGAGAAAAGTAATAACTAAACTAAAAACTGTTATAAACAATAATTAACAAATTGGGTAGAACTCCTTGGTAAAAAAAAAACTCCACAACACATAAGTCAAGCAGCAGAACAAAACTTCAAAAAGAACAAAGAAGAAAAACAAGGACATAACAAATTGTGTAACACAAAAATTTCTAGCTGAGCCAAAATAACCAGAATATTGTATTGTATTATTCACTTTCAAATACGTTAACTAAAGCACCAAAAATACAAGACACACAACACTAATTTTTGACCAAATTATTTTCCTCAGGACAAAGAAACCAAGTGAGACAAATGACAATATTACTGCAAAGGGTAAATATAGGTGTTGCTAGAACTATTGCAGTGTTGCCAAGTTTGAGTAAATAGTGCAACACCAGTAAGATTTATAGATGGCAGTTTATATACGTAAAATATATTTATGTACTGTATACATACAGGGTCCACGGTGGCCAAGTGCTCAGACCATTTGCCTCCTACCAAGGCGATCCAGGTTCAATTTCCAGCTGGGTCTTTCCACAGAATTTCGCTTGTGGGAATTGTGCCGGACGATGCCACTGGTCATGTGGTTTTCTTGGGGATCTCCTGTTTCCTCGCCCTTCACTCCAGCAATGCTCCATACCCAGCTTATGTCACCCCTCACCAACGCTTAAGACCTCAATGTTAAGTGCTGACCAAAATCTCTCGCTATGTATACATAACAAAAGCACATCTATATGCACACACTCTTATACACATCATTTATCTACGTACATACATACATGTATAGACACACACACTTTTTATGTCATGAATTTCTACCTCTGTCCTGCATGTACATCAAATTTTATATTTTAGATGTGATAGACTGTATAGCTGATTTGATGAAATGATGTGATACCAGGGGAAGAAAATATTATAACCATGTGTTAAGCAGTTCTGTTACAGAAGTATTAAGAGGCATATAAGAATTGTTTGTAGCTACAGTGATATTATGTGTTGCACAGACAAGCAGTATTGCATGCAATAGTCTTCTGCCTTAGGAAGCACCTTGGGAAAACCCCAGCAAGACGGTTCAGAAAGATTGGCCAGTCCAGGGTAGTGTTCATTTCCAAGATTACAAGGTCCGCTACAGGGAAGGATTGGATCTTGTCCTCAAAGGCGTCACATTTTCAATAAACGGCGGAGAGAAGGTGAGTATATTTTGTAACGTGCAGCTATCATTATTAGGTAGCATCCAGCTGAATGTGTGTCAAGTAGTTAAACCTTGTTGCACTGGGTATTTTTTTCTTGCTTGCTTCCTCTGTGCACCTGCTAACTGGAACCTCCCTCTGCTGGGGCTGGTATCTCACTCTCGTCTCCATACTTGCCCTGGACTAACACTTCTGCTGTCCTCTTGAATACTGAAGGTGCCTCTCCTGACGGACTTCCGTAGGCAGCCTATGCCGGTGCGTATTGTGGAAATATCTGTGAAGCACAGGAAATCACCAGAAATTAGCACATGGGGATGGTTGATCATCCAAATATTAACTTCACTTCTCAGAGAGAGGGGATATTACTCCTCTTTTGAGGTAGTTGCGGTAATAGCAGTATCCAGTGACCGTGCACAAAGACCACGCCACTCAAGGCAAGTGTTGGACCTCGATCAGCATCCTCTATGCACCCGGCGAGACGTGGTTCCATGCCTACCGTAGCGCAACAGCATCTCGCCTGGGTCTCATAGGCTTCAACCACCAAGGGTCCAAACACTGCCCTGTCCTGAGCCAATGCCCAGCTGAACTTCCCCCACCAAATGACTGGAGATAGTTGGGATGAAGGATGGGTGTAGGCTTCAAATACAGTTGTTGGTCCCTACTGGAATAATGGACAGTGTTATTGATTAACCTGTTTACTTCTGGCAAATATGGTTGTGCCCCTGAAGTCCTTGTAAGTCATTCCTGCCAAAAATAGTCCAACTATGTCGACTATATATATACAGTTGTCCTGGAACTTCAGACTCCTCGTACTCCACTGCCATATCTTGCTAGTTGAAGCTACTTCTAGCTGCTTACTTGGGATGTGTTACTTCAACAATGTTGCGCCCCACTTGGACACTAGTATGAGACTGGTTGGGGAGTCAGGGTTGTTATTACTTTAAAAGTAAAGTAAAGCCAACATTTAGGACTTAAGCTACGTGTTATATTATAAGTTTAATTCACAAATGCAAATTACAGTGGCGTGAAGTTCCCATTTCAAGCACAAACATCAACATAAAGCACAGTTAAATGTTATTTCATGCATCTCCTCTACACGCCGTCGGTACGAAATAAACAAACCGGAAATTAACTGAACTCAAAATAGGTAGACACGCGACTTACCGAGAAAACAGAGCTCGAATGACCCAAATATATAAAATAACACAAAAAGTTTAATCAAACTTACCAACGGAGTGCCGGGAGGGCAAAGCAACCAGTCAGGACCGAGGATAGCACCGGAGTGCCAGCTCAAGGTGAGCTCCTAGGCGCCGATGGGTGGGAAATGGGAGTAGTGAAGAGGGGAATGTGGGGGGCAGACAGGAGTGAGGGCACGAGCGGCTCCGAAGACGCCAGATCTCGCCCGAAGCTGAGGCATGCCAGCGACGTAAGTTCCAACGTAGAATGGCGCTCACACAGGCATCCATCACAAATTAAAGCACTCTCAGCCTGAGGATAAGTTCATATAATGCACATTGCTCAATCAAGGGTAAAAAAACAAGGTCTGGGGAAACCTCATCACAAAGTGGTAGTGGTGAAATGTAAATGTACTGCCACTTCCATACTCTATTGGGAGTAGGGAGTAACGGATGGAGGGGTGAGCGGCTGGTTGCATGCGCTCTCTCCCCACCATTCCCATCTCTCTTGAAGCATGCTTGCCTAGAGCAGAGAGGATAAATTATCACAGTTGCGTTACATGGGTATTGGCCAAGGCCGCCCTTTATCAGCGAGCCGTCATGCACTAGGGTGCCAGGCTAGGGGTAGTTGCCCAAACGAGCATTCAAGTTGCACTTTACAAGCAGCAACGTCTACTTAATAAATCTCAAGAGACTAAATTTTGATATATTTGTTCACATTGTCGTTTTAATTATTAGGTAATTTAACCGATACATGTAAAGTACATTAGTATTAAATGTAAGCACAATTGTGTCAGTAAAAACAATTCACACACAAGAAACTGATTACTGGAATGATTTGAGTGTAATACAAGGAAGGCAGGTCTATTCAGAATGCATTTACCAGTATTCAAAGTGTATTAGGTTACGGTATTACCTCACTGGTGTTCTAGAAGGTCTAACTCTTCTGGCTCTAGAGTTGTGCTCCAACAGCAGCTTTCACTCCATTTCATTTTCCTGTGTTGTGTGTCAGCCTTATCCCATGTGTTTATTTATGTACCTGAGTTTAGCTATTTACCAAGTCAGGTTTTATATCTTATTTAGAGAGTGTGAATGTGTTTGTGTGTGCTTGTGCGCATGCACGTGTATTGCATACACACACACACACACACACACACACACACTAGCTGCCCCGACAAACGTTGTTTTGTCACATAAATAACTTATTGTAAGTGTGTAAGGATGTGGTATATAAGTGGAAGAGGTCTAATAATAAAGAAATTTATAAATAATAATAATAATAGAGCAGCGACACCTGGTGGATGGACTGGTGTCAGCTCGTGTGGATAACTGATCAATTATCACTTACATAGTTATCGACCAGGTTCTAAAATTACTAAATTAAAAATATTTACTAAACGATAGCACTTAGGAGCATAAAAAATTGATAAAAACCTATTTGCAGACCTACCGAATGTATATATAAAATTTCCTTGTAATCAATTAATCCATTTCGGAGTATGGAAACAATTAACAAACACTGTCACTCACATGAGAATTTGTTTGTATGTGTGTGTGTATGTGTGTGTGGGTGTGCGTGTGGGTGTGCGTGTGGGTGTGGGTGTGCGTGTGGATGTGTGTGTGGGTGTGCGCGTGTGGGTGTGCACGTGTGGGTGTGCACGTGTGGGTGTGCGCGTGTGGGTGTGCGCGTGTGGGTGTGCGCATGTGTGTGTGGGTGTGTGCATGTGTGTGGATGTGTGCGCGTGTGTGGGGGTGTGCACGTATGTGGGGGGTGCGGGTGCACGGGCGGGTGTGGGTGTGCACGTGCACGCGCGCGTGTGGTGGTACTCACTGCCCATCACGTTTGTGTTGCAAAATATATATGATGCCCCACTCGGCCCCACCACGCGGTGAGCTACCGAATGTGATTGGGACACACACACAGCTCCACGTAGCTCACGACTGAACACCAGTCGGTATGAAACACGCTCAAATTTCTCAGGGAAAATAGTGGGTTCGAACCCTGAATGAATGAAGAGATGCGTGCTACAGAACAGAAACTTGATTTTATTAAGCTTTTTTGCACACGGTAGATAGCATCACAGCGCGCATGGCAGCCAGTAAATCGGCAAAGAAAAACAATCTGGATGCCTCCAGAGCATCGTGCATCAGAAACGCCGGCATCTTAAAGAGTTCCCAACATGTATGAGATTTACGTTGTTGCGCGAAAAGCCATCCCACAGGAACATGAGACGAATGATAATGGTGCTGCGGCAAACCGAAATTACAGCCTCGTAAACTATGCAATAACAGCAACTCGCCTCCTCTTCATCGTGTCTGTCGTTGCTACAGTACACGGAACTCCACGAGAAAAAAAAAATTAAAAAAAAAAGAAATAAAAAGAAAAGCTTAAGTCATTGCGATTACTCAATTACCGACGCGGAGGCAGCTTCGCATCGGACGCCAAGTCCAACGACCACCATAATTTCGCATCACTCTTTCAGCTCCCGAAAACACGTCCGCTTAGCACAAGAGACACTCAACAACTGGGGCGAGGAAGAGGACGCCACAAGCCACCAAGATGGCGAGTGGAAACCCCTCCTCTACTGTCTGCTAGGAACTCTTTTAAATGACCATGGTTAATTCGGGCCAAAACATATCTTATAAAATATACAAAAGAGAACTGACAACCAGAAAAACTGCACAGTGTGCTTACATTTATTAAACTTCACGCCAGGAATTAAATACTAAATAAACAAAATTGCCGCGCTCGACGGAGTGATACAACTTACAGAGGCTAGTCGTTTTCTTGGAAATGCGTCAGCACAGCACCCGCATTCCTAAACCTTTGTTCAGCTCTCGGCTGGCGCCAGCCAGTCGCTCCCCCCAGGCATCCAAACTAGGCTGATAAAACTACTAAACTGAAAACTCGAACAAAAACTTTGCCCGCAATCTAATATAAAAAAAACACAAGAGAGAAAAAGGTTGGCGTTCTCCCCTCACAGTATTCCGTTTTAGGTAATAGGTTATTCATTTGAAATACTTCCTTAGAAAAATTTACATAAATTAAAATTTGATATTTTTATAAATTACCCGACTTCCACGCTTAAAGAAACAAAGATTACAATATTTTTACATATGTTTGTTCTTCTTGTTTCCTGGTGATCTATTAGGTACAGTTCACCCCATTTGTAGAGATTATTACTTTAATTAAATGGTATGTTGAAGAGAAAAAAAAACTGATGTGATATTTCAGGTACACAAAACCACTCGAAGCACAAACACACACAAAAATGGGAGGACGATCACCAGGCTCCTTGGAGTGCAGAGCCGGGCAGCGGCTCTTTACCATGGGCCACAACTAGGTCCATCCTAGTTGCCCCCAAATCCCAGGCCTACACCTCAATATGTGGCTGAAAGGTGGTCTTAACACTTTGGCAGCTGTATGTTGTACACTGACATGCCTTCTGCGGTCTCAAATCTCTGAAAACAACAAAATTAAGTTCTACTATTGTCAATTACAATTTAAAAAAAAAATGAACCCAGGAGCCTACTCCTACTTAAAGCAAAAAGGATGGTCTGGTGAGGCCAGTTACTTTACAATAGTGTGTCTCTCTCTCTCTCTCTCTCTCTCTCTGTCTCTCTCTCTGTCTCTCTCTCTGTCTCTCTCTCTGTCTCTCTGTGTCTCTGTCTCTCTCTCTCTATCTGTCTCTCTCTCTCTCTCTATATATATATATATAGACGCTGTGTCCGGTGAGAGTGAGGTAGGAACGCAGCTGCGTTGGAATGCTCTGGGTGCCATCCTGTTAAGCGTGTACGGGAACACGAGGCTCGATGGGCCGTGGTCTGTTCATGCCGGCGTGCCCCTCTCTCACCTGGCGAGTCGAAACAGCTGCAGATCGGGAAAAGCAGGGAGGATCTGGAGAAAACTACACCTTACATGGACACTTATGGGGCGGTCCACACTCCCATACCTTAGGGCCTCAAGTGAGCCAGTTCCAAATGGCGAAACAAAGTAAAACACTGGGCCCGATAGTTGCACATGCGCGTTACGTTTCTCGCTGGACAAATCAGTGTCCCGAAGCGCACCATTTCTCTCTCGTTCCGTCCGTCGCGGCCGCTGCTTCTAGACTGCCTTCTTCATGAGCTGGTAGTGGAGGGGGCAGCAAAGCCATGTGTCCTGCACTGGCAGATGGCCGGGATGGCAGGTGTCACACGTCGGTGTCAAGTTCACACATGCCCTGTCGCAGTCACTGATCCGCCACACACACTCAAGTATCGCACATCTGCCAATACCAACCAGCACACACCTGCCACTGACACACTCTGCGAACACCTGCCGCGACCAGGCGCAACTCCACCTGGCCTGTGGCCTGGTCAACGGCAATATATTTATATTTATTTATAAGTGTGCAGGCGTTTACCTCTACCTAATTTCAATTTATACAGAATACTTTTTTGTTATTTCAATTTAAATATTTAATTAATGGTTACGTGCCATATTCAGTATTGCTTCATCAGGTGTTCGGGATGATACAACAGGATTCAATAACTTAGTACATAATTGGAGACGTGAGGAAATTACATTCAGCTTTCAAAATTTAGATATAGAATACAGTCGGAAATTTTACAGTAGAGTCTTTTGTGTAGTTTCCTGGCTTGTTTGGTTTTAAATTTACCACTGTAGAATTTTAATAATTTTTGCTGAAACAGTATAACCTTCTCTTGTATTTTTCTTATTTTTCAATTTTTGGCAGTTTTCAATAGTTTATCAATTTTCCTGGTGAAGTGAGTAACTTTTTATGTTGCTATATTCTCCAGGCTGTAGGATATCTGGCGCCGGTGCTGTTGTCAGATCGTCACACGGAATTCCTCGGTGATGCAGGTGATTGACGCTCATTGCTCAGTTTTTTCCTTTGTTTGCTTAGGGTATTGCACCATGGAAATAGTCCCTCCCATTTGCAATTTTTGCCCCCAATTAACAGTTTTAAGTTGCAATTGTGTGTTATTTTATTATAAAATTCATAAATGTAATAGTTGTATGCATTTTTATATGACTATGAAGTATATTTGTTAGTTATCAAGAGTTTGGATCTTGTTGTATCACTCTGCCAAGGTGTACTTTTAGCTACCATTTCCATCGAGGATTTAACAGCTGTGCAGAGGTGGTGAAACCGGATGTTCATGTCACGGGCGTGGAGAAGTTGGGATGGTGAAAGAGACAGAGAGTGTTTGGATGCATAGGATGGGCACAGCGGTAGCTATTGTTTCAGCCCCTCTAATTATATAACCTTGAAGGGTTGACGCCGTTCAAGTTGGATGATGGAGAACGGATATTTTGCCAGCTCGCTTCTACTTGGTTCAGTGTCTAAATCCCCACTCCAGAGATCGGCAAAGTTAGTGTGATCTCCGTCACTGGGTATTAGGGTTGGTAGCCCTCCCTGAGCCAATAGAACCAGGAAGGGGCAGGTGCGCTGATTTATATTATTCGGCACTCTTGGCGCAGCTGAGGGGCGTATTGCATGAAGGGATTTATGGAATGTCAGGTGGAGGCGAAGGTGTCGTGAGGGAGGTATTATGGAACCGGTACAGTGGAAGCAGGTGCAGGGACGGTTGGTTCAGGTGGGGTTAGTGACACGAAAGAACTCGAGAGCAGAGTCTTCCTGTTAGGAGAAAGGGGTAAGGGAGAAATAGCCCGAGGAGCATCGAGGCAGCCGTAACTATCTTCTTTGAAAAATTGGGATCCAGGGAACAGTTCGTCACAGGGAACGGCAGAGCTTCCTACAGGAGATGGCTGTGGTGCTAGGGCGTGTCTGGCTCATGCTGCTTCCGCCTTCAGCTGCTCGTAGACCTTGGCAGCGGACTTCACTTCATCTGACTTCCTTCTGATGGCCGAGGTGACCCTCTGCCTGTACTGCCTTCCGGCCCTGTGCCGGGACATCAGTTAGTTGAGAGTAGGGGATAGGGTATCCTCCTCTGGCGGGTCAGATGTGAGAAAAACTACTATTCTGTGACGTTACTCGGGGACAAAAGAAGGTAGTACTAGAAAATTTTCGCGGGCGGCTTCAAGGGGGCCGATACAATGCGCCCTTGCGCGGTGTCGACGCCTGTCAAGAGGTTCCAGGGGGTTGTGAGTGCTGCAGCTCGAGCTGTGTGGTTGGACACACTAGCAGAGCAGGCAGCTCTCCTCACAGTCGTCCTTTCTCAAGGGGAACGGCTTGGACTAGCTACAGGTACCGCTCAAAGCCCGGAGAGGTTTGTGACTGGTACAGCTCAGCCCCGACGATTCCTTACTTGGTCCTGGTGAGACCAGGGAAATGCCTGAAGGGAAGCAAGATGTGCTCATATCGACGAAGTCCACAGCCAGAGGAATCGATGAGGATCTAGGGAAGGATTGGTGGGGCCTCAAAGAAGTGTTGGCAGGGAGGTTTGGATAGAAGGTTGAACACAGGGTTCAGTAGAACTGTTTTTATTTGTAAAAACAGCCCCAGACTATGCCGTTCCAAGATATGTCCTTACGAGAGTGAGACCACTGTCAATCCCTGCGCATACACGTGGCGAAGGTGGCCCAGAACTCTTACATGGGTGACTTATGTTTCTAGCAGCGCGTCCGCATATTCTGGGGTGATTCTAGGGGGAAGATCAGCGGACGGACACTTGATTGTAGGCTGTAACCTTTCATAAGCTCTAACAAGAGCTGAAGCAGTTATCAACGAGATGTCAACTGACAAGGATTTCGTTCCATGTACCCACCTTATATACCAGCGCACCAGTATGGGGTGAGCAATAAGGGACATTTGCAACTACCAGGCATCCCTACTCGCAAGGGTGGTGGTGCGCAGACAGGATGCGCAGCAGCCACAGGGGATGGCTGGAACACCTGTCCTGTTGTGCGAGCTGCTTAACAGGTTGTGTCAGCAGCGCTTATTTAGAGGCAGCACTACTAGCGACCCAGGCGATGTGTAGAGGAGGTTGCAAGGGGAGGGGAAGGGCAGTGCCCACAGTCAGAAAGCCATGAGGAGGCATTTCAGAATGACGTGACCATGGCGCGTCAACAAGTTTGGAGTTATACTGTATTCAGCGTAAGTAAATCCCATGGGGTTGTAGTGAGAAGCTTCAATTTATTGTACATTCCTGTTTGTTTTCTTTTAGCCTGATACATGATCCAAAGTGAAGTATGAGGAGATCGGTACTGCAAGAACAGGACATGATAGTGAGGAACGTAGCTTTGATGTAATTCTTATTACTTTAATTAAAGCACCGTAAATGGATTTTGAAACATTTTAAGATACCAATGATCACTGATATACATCTTGAGAGATGATGTAACCTTGGAACAGTTTACCGGTAAATACATTACAGTGTGAGCGAAATTGGCTTTTTGTAAACATACCCCGTGTGTGTGTGTGGTTATTTTATGTACAGTATTTGCGAAGAGTGTTTTTTATCTATATTTAGGAGTGGTATGAAAAATTGTTTCACTTCTTTTAAACACCAGTGATAATGCCTACTAATGTTTTTGTTCGTCAACCTATAGTAAATTTTTTCACATGGTATTAAGAAGTGAAAACCTCAAATTTACAACTAAAGTGTTCATTGAATTAAAAACTATGATTCATGCATACATCAACTTGTTGCTATGTTTTAATATTAGCAGTTTTGTCGTTAACCATATAAATAATAAAACTCTATTGTATTTCAGTTTAAACACACTGGCAATGGGATAGTAAACAGTGCCCTAATGTTGTTGTTTTTACACAAGTGTGACACATCTGTTACATACTTAGTCGTTGATGAATTGGTTGCGCGAGAACTGTGTGGTGGTGATGGTACACACACACAGTCCCTGTTGAAGGCCGCTACTTTCTATGTGACGCGGCAGTCGAGACGGGTTGTTGTTAACCCGACGAGTGGAACTGTCCCTGTTCTGGCCGGCACTTCCTATTAGCAGACATTGTTGCACCAGTGGCGAGTGATGAGGATGATAAATGCTCAGCAACTTATTATTTAGTTGTGCCCGGATAGAAGCTTTGTTCCTTTTGTTTATTTTTTTTTTATCTTTATCTTTTAGGGTTAATATAGTTGCATAGCTCCCAACAAAAAGACAGGAATATCTTCCTTATGGTTATTTATTTGTAGTTTTAACCAAGATGTTTCATAACAATATTGGTCCACTGCAAACAAACAAAACAACAAAAAAAAAGAAACATAACAGGTGATGTAAAAAATAACATTCCGTCGAACCAACTGAGCTCTATGCCCTAAGCTGCCTGAGGTCGTTTGGAGTTCTGCATATTATAGTTATTGCTGAGTGTCTGCCAAAGAATTTCAGCACAACTTAAAGTCGTAGCTTTGTACAGCGATTTATTTACTTTAATACTCACGAGCTGATACTTAAACCACCAAGGATGATGGTTACACTGCTACATATTGTGGAACAGAGGTAGTTGCACCTAATGCTCCTTACTACAAAATGAAGTTACATGATATAAACAAAGCCTCTAGCTTGAGCGATTCCGTCCCCGAGGTTTCACTTCCCTGCGCAGCGCTCCCTTACACTTCCCGCTTGGACCGCCATGATGTCCTGACTGATATATCCTTGGCCGGACACTGCAACTTACTCGGTACCGTCGCGGAGTGATACCACAGGATTCACTTTGTTCTAAAAACCTGTCACCTGACATTTATAAGGAAAGTAAATTACGTTACTCACTTACAGAAAAAATTTAACAATAGTTTATTGCTCAAAGACCACAAATTAATCATTACTTTATTTAATTGGGGACATGCTGCGTCATCAAACTGTCACGGAGCGCTACCATTTCAGAGTTCTGTTGCTCACGGCACTACCACCCATGAAGATTGAATAATGACCTGCTGCCCAAGCTGCATGCCAACACATCTCTGTACGTGCCTCCAAGCGTCTGAACTCGGACATGCTTGCCAGACGAATCCCATCCCAGAGGCGGCGAGCTCAGAGCCTACTTGAAATTTTCAATATCGAAATGAAGCAAAATACAAAAAAAAAAAAAATTACTTAGAAAAGTTGTTTGAATTAAATTCTTTTTTAAATGAGTCCAAACACGATATAAATCACATAAAATTTACTAGTTTTGTCTTGCCTTAGCAATTAAATTTAAATTTTGAATAAAATTTTATGTTAAATAAAACATCCCCAATTAATATGTCGGATCCTGCCGTATACATCCTTACATTTTATTAAGTTAGCATTAAATGGTTACAAACAAAAAAAAAATATTAATTGAGGGAGACAAAAAATTGAAATTACTATATGATAAGAAACCAAGTATGGGCTACGTGCCCGTGAACGTCACGTAAGCCTGTTATTATTTGCATAGAATAACACTGCTATAGTGCTGCATATCTTTGGGAATGGAAATTTGTTTTAAGATGTTAATTTTAAATGCTTAACACTGAAACTTCCCTAATTACTATTACAAAAATTTAGTTATAAAAATTTTAAGTGTGTGCAGAAATTGAATTTTTGTTCCCGGAAACTTTTGGAGGTGTCAGAGTTGTTATTTTTCTTTCTTTCTTTTTTCTGTTCTCCTTCTGGAATCGACACAGGATTGAGGAATGTTCCATGTGTGTTGAAATAAGTGCTAAATACAGTTATCAGAGTGAACTAGACAGTTTGACACAAGTGTTGCCTCTCGTCATTCGTGACAAGACCACTGTCCTGGCAATAGGTGGGCATCGTGGGTCGCACCGGAGCAGGCAAGTCATCATTGACTCTGGCACTGTTTCGCATCATCGAGGCAGCTGAGGGGAACATCCTGATTGATGGGGTGGACATCTCCACACTCGGGTTGCACACATTGCGGTCCCGTCTCACCATTATCCCTCAGGACCCAGTTCTCTTCTCTGGCACGCTGCGGCAGAACCTCGACCCATTTGACAGCATAACTGACGACGCTCTATGGATTGCTCTGGAGCTTGCACATCTCAAGTCCTTTGTGAAGGGCCTGCCAGCTGGTCTGAACCATGAGGTCACTGAAGGTGGTGAGAACCTGAGGTACTCTTTTTCCCTTTACAGTACTAGTTTTACTTTACATCCACGTGCATGCTCATTGACTATTGGTGTGTCTTCCTGTATTACATTAGATCTGCCTGCTTATGATGCCTTCAGTATTTGATTTTTAAATGAAAAATAATAAAATGTTAGCTAAACTAAAAAAAAAATTGGTTTTGGCAATTCTAGGAATCTTCTTAATCAACAAGGTTACTTTCATTTGGTCCCGTAACAGAAATGCATAGTTTTATATTTTTTCGGTGTAGTGTTCATTTTATGAGCGTTACTTGTGACTGTGTTTTCCACTTGTAAAAATTTTTATCTGTCATAGTTTTCGCATAATGACATGACAAAGTCAAAATTTGCAGGTTACGGGAACATGGGAATAACAAATGAGAAAAACCAAGTGACTTACTGTAAAGAAATAATTTACACTGATATTAGATATCATGGGTTGTATGCTGAAAGATTTTAATAAACGCAATGAAATTCCTTTGTACACTCTAAAAAACATCTCAAAATTATAGCTTACTTTATTTGTGGCAATTTTTAAAAAATACAAAAAAACTTTGTTTTGTTTGTTTTAATATTTCACAGGGTGGCTACAAACAGGGAAAATGCAGGGAATTTTATGACAACAGGGAAATACCAGGGAATTTTGCATATAAGACTGCAGATAACTAAAACGAACTAACGTCGCAATACATTTATATATTGATTCCAGGCCCATGATACTATAGATTCAGCAGCGCTCTCAGAGTTGCGAGAGTCGACGACCAACGTTATTGTCATAGCTGTTGGTGAAGTTTTGAAGAGTATTGAATTATCAATAATTTTGAATGCGTTGATGATTTTTATGTTCAACGATTTGCGTGTGGTAGACTATGTTAACATAATTTTTTCGAACAATTGGGTGGTGATAACTTTTCGACTGCTTTAGTATGTGATCAATTGTTGACTGTAAACTGTGTATTCTTTTTCATTGAAAGTGAAATGGCTTACAAAGCCAAATTCAAAACATCGTGGCTACAGGACCCTAACTGTAAAGACTGGTTGAAGCCATGTGTTACTGACCCGTATTCAGCAGTGTATGGTTTCTGCAATACATCATTTGCATTGAGTAATATTGGTAAATGTGCAGTACAAAGCCACCGACTTGGTAAAAAGCGCATATCAATATTGGAAAACAAGCAGATGTCGATGCAAATGCAATTATTTTGTATGTCATCGCCGCCTAATATTTCTTCTGTTAGGCGTATAGCATCTTTGTCGTCTGGATCAAGCAAGTTAGAGGTACGTTCAAATACTGGTAACCTAAAGGCAGTGTTACAATTTGAGTAGTGTGTTCATGTAACTGGGACATATTTTTTTGTAATACTGTCCTAAATCTCCAGTATTAAATACAAATAATATCATATTTAAAGAATTCTGAGAGATAGTATAATTTTTTTTAAATTAGTCGTAGGCCTGACTTGATTAAGAAAAATTTGAACAATAAACATAGCCTACCTATTTATATTTTTAATTCAATTAAACAATATTTTAACTTACATATAGTTTTAAGTTACCAGGGCAGTAATAATAGCTTGAACGTAAAAAAATATGCAATATTTTACACACAGATATAAAAATTATTGGAAACTATGACACAGCAATTTACACATTGAGAATACGTTTTACTTGGCTTTCTAATTTGTTTGTCTCAAATGTATAATATAATCGGGTCCAAAACAACCATGGTTCTAGACTATTTTTCCCTTTTGTTTTACAGGGTCTTGTTTGTGAAATGGCTCAAGCATCTAGCACAAAAGTACATAAAATTCAAACACCGACCATGAATACCTACCTATTCAACGAAAGTGCTACAAAATAAGAGATAACATGGTGCCTTCATGCAGTTACATCTCGTATCTTTGCGTGCAGCTGGAAAAAGTGTAACACTTTTTAAGGATATTTTCCCAGACAGCTCAATTGCCGGAAAAGTGCAGTTGGGAATAGCTAAATTATCATACATGCTTGTACATGGTTTAGCCCCATATTTTCATGACCAGTTGAGAAAGTTGTGTTTGGAATGTTCAGAAATAGTTGTTGGGTTTGACGAGTTTTTGAACAAAATGGTTCAAAAAGGTCAAATGGATATTGCATTGAGGTTTTGGGACAAGAAATCTGACACTGTTTCAACACTGTATTTCAACTCTTCATTTCTAGGACATGCAACAGTTTTAGATATTTCTAAAGCATTTTCTGAGGCTCTATCAGAACTTAAGTCTATCAGAATACTGCAAGTATCAATGGACGGGTCGAACGTAAACATGATGTTTCACAAGAACCTTATTGAAGATATCACCTCATGTGGTCATGATCTACAGAACCACTTAGTATTGCCACTTGTCTTCACAGACTTCACTGTGCTTTCAAGGCAGCAACGTAGTCAACTCAGTGGGCTTTGTTGGTTTTCTTAGATCATTGTATAATTTATTCAAGAATGTTCCTGCTCGTAGAGCAGACTATATTCATTATAGTGGGTCTGTCAATTTTCCTCTTAAGTTTTGTGCTGTTAGGTGGCTGCAAACAGTGAAGTTGCTGGAAGAGCTCTTACTATTCTTCCATGTATAGAAAAGTATGTTGGAATTCAAGCTGCCAAGAAAGCACCAGGGTGCCAAAGCTTTCAAGTTGTGTCTGCAGCTATAAAGGACAAACTGTTAGGTGCAAAACTGGCTTTCTTTCAGTCAATAGCTGCAGAAGTGGAACCTTTTTTTTTGTGAGTTTCAACCAGACACCCCGCTTGCACTTTTTTTTAATATGAATACCTCAACAGGATGATGTCCTTAGGAAAGAGGTTAATAAAGCCAGAGTTCCAAACAGAATTTGAATTAAAATTGAACATTTTAGAGGAAAAGTTGATGACTGCCAAAAATGTTGACCTAGGGTATGGAACAAGAGATGCCCTTCGGAAAGTGAAGAATGTCACAGATAAAAATATTCTGGGTTTTCGTCAAGAGTGTAAAATTTGTCTTAAAACACTTTGCAATAATCTTCAGTAAACCCCCAAACTATCGACATCGGATCTAACGATATCGGCGATCTAACGACATAATTTCCAGGAACTGTGGAAAAATTAATATTTTAAAAATTTATCAAAGTTAAGAAAAGTGAAATAGACTGCAATATAAAACGTTAATTAAAAATAATTATGCGTACATTAAACAATAGCATAACGCTGTTATCATAAATTAGTAATATGCAGCTGTGAAACAAAAAAACTGTTTAAAAATGCTAGAAACTTCGGCTGGAATCTAGTCGAAGCGCGCGCCGGGTGCGTAGGCCACCCGCGCAACACCGACACATGTGAGATGTGATGACTAACGCTGCCTTTTCTTCTCCTGCTCCCCCTCACTTCTCCACGATCCCTCCTGCCTGAACTTCCCTCAGCTCTCACACTCCTCTAATTGTTCTTATCTCAGCTATGCAGTTTGATTTTCGCGACATGGCATAGCAGTGGTAATTTACAACCTTTTTTGAGGAACCGTGAAAAATTTGGGTAAAAAAATGGAAAATTTAAGGAAAATCGTCCGTGTTGGAATTTCCTTTGTGAGTGCTGTGCTGTAAGAAACACGCCACTAAACATAGATACAATCCCTCCTGACTGTCCACACCAGCCAATAAACATACACCCCCCCCCCTCCTTTACCCTTGAACAAGCCAGATTGTGCTTGCGCGCGCGCGCATGAACTGCAGACTGTCTGATAGTCACGTGCAACTAGCATCCTGTCTCGCCACAAAGCAGAGCCACATGTTTGTTTTTCCTCTCCCACTCGGCGACTCTCCCATGTTTCCGTGTCTTGTGATAGCCCAGGGGACTGGGGGATGAAGAGAAGACAGTTTTTTTTTTCGCCCTCATTACAGCACGGCAAAAAAAAAAGACCAGCACTGCACTTAGTCCGTAAAAGAAAAAAAATAGCGTTATCTCATCTTTTTTTCTGTAGCTGCAGAATTGAGCTCGGCTTGGCCTTGACAACTTCCGCTGTATTATTGAACACTCGTCATGTGGCTATGCAATCACTGCAGCGTAAAACCGGCCTACGACGCAAACAGAACTGTGCCATCGCCGTGTGCGGCATGTGGGCTGATAAGGTTTTTGTTTTACGCTCGCTCGACAGTGGAGCAATAAGAGCGACTGCAGCCAGCACGCCAAGAGCCATTTCATCTCTATTCGCAGTACAAAGCATTTAACTGGTGCGTTGTGCATAGTTTCGTGATTTTTCCAATAGTCCTACAACTTTTAGCGACGAGTAATTCAGTCGTTATTTTATACGTGACAGCACCTTGGAAAGTCCGTATTCGCACACGAGCTGCCCGGAGGCAAGCCAAGGCCAGTGGCCCGGCCACTCCCCTCCCCAATCCTGCACAACCAGACAGAGTGCGCCGTTCTGCCATGCACGTCACGGTGGGGGATTGTCGGGTACCATTTTATTTGGAAGACACCTTTTCATCGTACTAAAATATAATTTCAGTGAAAACTTTTTTTAAGTCTGTAATTGTTCTACATAAATTAAAAAAAAAAACACACAATTTTTTTTGGGGGGGGGGGGGGTCAAATTTAGTTACCTCGGGACTAACGACATCTGCGATCTAATGACACAATTTCCTGGCACCGTGCAATGTCGTTAGATCGAGGGTTTACTGTACTGGTTTTATTACCACTTCATTACAAGCTTACAAGGAATATCATGTATAGATCCTGGAGTGGCTCAGTAGGCATTAGTTCGTGACAGTAGACTCTGTTTGACATTGGAGGTACTGTATTTGAAAAGAAGAAGTGGGTGTCTGGTGCAGGAAAAGCAGATTGTATTGATATGCAATTCAAAAGTATTTGTTGTGCTTCAGATTTTGTTGAAAAAATTAAAGGTTTTTCCAAAAAATAGTGACAGATTGGAAACTGTGATTAAGCCTTATTCCAAGTGATGCTGAATATGATGATTTGAAGACTTTTCTGAAAATTATATTTCTCATTTCACATGGAAATTCAGCTTTAAAAAGAGGATTTTCTATGATCAAAGAGTGAGTTGTTGAAAATCAATGTGAGGCATCACTTGTTGCACAAAGTCAAGTATATGATGCGGTACAAGTTGTTGGTTGTGTAGAGCATATTCAAGTGACAAAGACTTTGATTCACGCAATCGTAATGCTCGATCACGATATGGAGAAGCCCAATTGCAAGCACGTATCATTGAGGAAGAGATTGGGTCTCTTCGAAAGAACTAAGAAACTGTTTCCAAGGTGTGGTGTTTCTTATAGAAACTCCTTCTCGATTGCAGATATTTATATTGATGTGTGTTTCTTTATTTTGCCTTTATTCGAATATTGTCTTTGTTGAAAACATTTGTCCCTACTTAAAAGAAAAAAGCATAAATTTTTCTGTCGATATCAATAAAAATGGGAAAAGTACATACAATATAGGTATGTATGGCAATCTATTTTATTATTTATAACCTTTTGTTTATTCTCATGATGTTTCCACATTTATGTCAAACGTGGTTCTAAAAATATTGTGATGTGTTTGTTATTTGAAAACAGGAAAGTTTTTTGGAATTACTCTAGAAAACAGGGAATTTTAAACCTGAAGTTTTGTAGCCACCCTGTTTCAGCACATGGCCCATAATACAGTATGTGTGTGTGTGTGTGTGTGTGTGTGTGTGTGTGTGTGTGTGTGTGTGTGTGTGTGTGTGTGTGTGTATATATATAATTTACAGTGTAAATTATTTCATTTGAGTAAGTTACTTGATTTTTTTTTTTCCTATGTTCCCACAACTTGCAAATTCTGACTGTTACGTGCCACTGTGGGAAAACTATGAGAGCTAAAAAAAATTTTCACAGTGGAATATTTGGTCACAATTAACGTCTATAAAATGTAAACTATTTCGTGCAAATAAAATATATTTAATTTTTGCTATTTGAACACCCTTAGACTGTTTTATAATAGGAAATTGCCTGCTTATGTTTTCCTATATATAAGGTGTAAAGATTTTGGGTCCTCTGAAAAGCATTATGTACGGGTTATACTGTATGTTGTAAGTACAGTGGAATCTGCAATAGCGATAACACAGTTATATCAAGGTCTTTTTATACGACAGTGTGAAGCAGGCATATATCTGTGTGTTATGGCTTCACCACATTTAGCTCATATCTCTGCTTACTCCATAAAACCTCCTGCTGCTGTAATGTGACTAATTGTTTCGACTTACCGCCATGTTTTGTGTTTTGTTTATTACGAACTTGCACATTTTTTGGACTTTGATTAATTTTTGGTGTGATTTTAGAGCATGTTTCAGTAGCAATTTCTTCTAAATAGTTCACATATATGTAGAAAACAATGAGCAATACGAGTTTTACTGAGCAGATTGCTTCCGTATTTACTAACTCTGACTAAAACATAATAAAAGGAAATTTTCTATGAATGTAGTTTAATACAACTTGTTGGCAAGACGTAAAATCCCAGCGAAACACACGCCACGAGGCGATAAAATTATCAGACATGCTGCACAGTGCCATCCGCGTATCTAGATCCTCATTGTGTTCTTTTTCTTACACAACCTGGCTGACAAGCAATTATCTACATACCACTATGCATTGCGTTGTGGCAGATTGTATGGAAACTAAGATCGTGACAGTGTTTCACTTAAAATATCAGAGCTCTGACACTTTGCCAGAAAACGGTTACAAACACATCATCAATGGCTTTTCTACGTTGTTTGTGTCCGCATGCTAAGTGCGCTAGTGGTTTGTTCAGAACTGCAATCCTCATATTCTCTCATATCATAAAGTGTTTAATAAATATGTACCTAAAGTGTTTTTTCTATTTTTTTAAATTGTACTGGGGCGTGTATTAGTTATGAAATTTCAGACTGTAGAAACAAATTCTAGTTTAAATAGGGTCAGAACATGTAAAGCTAAAGTATACAAACTGGTCCACTTGCAGAGAAAGATATGTATTCGAAGAATCTAATGTTTTGTTAGCATCTATAGTATGTAATACAATCAATGTGATGATGAAAGTACAATTTAAAATCTAATTGTACATTAAGTTCCCACAGACACCGAGTTCTTTGAAGTTTTTTGTTGTCTATAGAATTTTTAAATTCTATGTTTTTTTAATTATTATTATTATTATTAGAAAAAGTACTAAATAGTTTTTTTCTCCTTATTTAATTTCATTCCATTCAGTTGACTCAATTTTTTATCTTTCTTCCAGTATACAAAGTTTTGGACTACACAACTGGTAGTACAAAACCACTTAACTTCATATAGGAGGAAAGGAGGCTAATGTTTTATAATCAACTGTTTTTTAACTAAACTACAGTGCTTAGTTACAGTATACTCCATTATATTGCATCAAGGTTATTTTCTGTAGTAAAATAACATTACATAACTTATTTCAGTGTTGCATTCCAAATTGCAATACTTGTAACAACTTCGATCCTTCACAGAAAAATAATTTAACACTAAATAAAATTGTGAGTCCATCATGAATCAGTGGATATATTCTTAATTATTTATTAATTGTTCTAGTTATTACTTTACATTAGTATTTCACTGAGAGAACATATATCCTGTGTATATACCTAGTTTATGTACTGGTGAATTTACAATATCACTGTTTGTATTACGACTGTTGTGCCTGTAGTTTGATGTTGACTGTGTAGTCTATATGTAGAGTATGTGTGTAGATCTGTTGTCCCATTATTAGCATACTATTTGTTATGATTGTTGCTTGCGTACATTTTGTTCCTATGTAATGTGTGTACATATTTGTTGAAATGTTACTTCCTATTATTGGTGTTTAGCTGTTGGGAGTCACAAAAATTATTCTTTAAATAATAATAATAATAATAATAATAATAATATTGTTATCAGCTATAAAAATACTTAAATCCACAAAATCTGTTAGCATTGATAAAATACTTAAGTTCAGCAAAGTTTTTACATCATCAACCTTTACCTTCAACAAAAACTTAGTATGTAACAGGTATATTTCCAGATACCTACAGTACATTGAAGGAGGCAGTGATTACTGTTTTCAAAAAAAGGTAGAAAGAATTATTTCAATAACTACAGGCCTATGTCAGTGCTTTGTGGGTTTGCTAAAGTTTTTGACAAAATTATTCACAGACATCAAAATTTAACATTTAGAATCTACTGTCTAAACATTAACATGGTTTCCAAGCAGGTAAAACTGCAACCATTAACCTTATAAATTGTTTACATGATATTTACTGCGACATCATATTAAAACAAAGGACACTATCTATTTTGACCATAACAAGGCCTTTGGTACTTGTCAGTTATGAACAATTACCGGTAGTGTACAAAAAACAGCATGCAGCTTAAGGCTGGAGTTAAATCATCCACCTCACCTGCCAGTCGGCCATCCGTCTGCAAAGCTAGCGATTTACAGCAATGTGTCATCCATTCATTGTTATTCCTTTCACATGCAACGGTACCAATGTACAAACCGAAAACTTCTGTGCAATGTAAAATGTTTCTTACAGCAGTTTACTTATTTTTACAGATTTGTTTAGTATGTGACGTGCACTGGCACGTAGCACTTACTTGGCCTCTTATCACTCTTATCATACAGTAATTTCAATTTTTTTTTTGTCGTAAAATGTTTTTTTTCTCTGTTTATAACAAATTAAGTAGGCCAACTTAACCAGGTATAAGGATGTGTACGGCAGGATCCAACCTATTAATTGGGGATGCGAGTAGAGAATTTTACATTAAAACTTATTTTTTTTTATTTTAACTTTAACTGTTACAGCAAGAGAAAAGGATCTAATTTTATGTATCAATTTTATCGGATTCATATCATGTTTGGACTCATTTTAAAGCTAATTTAATTTCAAACAACTTTTCCAAGTAAGCTTTTATT